>CM060098.1:995317-1205317 GCA_030522485.1 Stenchaetothrips biformis
CCCGCACAATTTGCAATCGCCGCGACAAGCCGAGTGGACGTGCATTCATTTGCTGGGGAGGAGGGGGAGGAGGATTGCCCGCCCTGTGAATCGTTTCGTCGCTCTGTCTCTGTCGCACTCGTGGCGTGTACCGTAGGGGGTGCGAGAGAGAGAGAGAGAGAGAGAGAGAGAGAGAGAGAGAGAGAGAGAGAGAGAGAGAGAGAGAGAGAGAGAGAGAGAGAGAGAGAGAGAGAGAGAGAGAGAGAGAGAGAGAGAGAGAGAGAGAGAGAGAGAGAGAGAGAGAGAGAGAGAGAGAGAGCGACGAAGTGACTCTTCGGAATGGCTCGGCCGGCCGTTCAGCCACGCGCCTGGCCCACTGACCACCACCACTACCACTGCACATTGCCTGGCCACCTGGCCCCCACTGGCCGAGCGCCGCCCCAGCCAGGGCCAGGGTTCAAATCCTGCCGGACGCTTCCTTTTTCGTCAGGCCACGAGGGCGCCGTTGGAAAGAGGCGCCACGTGTTAATGACACTGTCAGTCGTAAAAGAAGTAGCGACCCGTCGAGTCCCTTCTCTCATGGATACTCCATAATTTTTAAGAGACATAGCGCAAGCAGAGGAGTCACTCGCGCGACAGAGGGTACGTCGAGGGGGTAAACACTCGCGTGATGCCCTGTACACAAAATCCCGGTATTACGCGTAATGCACGTAATTGTATTACCAGTTTAGTGTCAAATAGGACAATATTTTAGCATTTCAATGCCGTAATACACGTATAATACCAGCGTAATACTGAGTCGTCTGTAAACGATTTCTAGAAGTGTTTCCCCTCGGAGTACGCATAGCCTGGAATCGTTGAAAAATGAGACGGCTCATCGCTACACCGCACGTGAGAGAGACTCTCCACTCCACGCTGACCTCGTGGACCACCAGAAGTGGTGTTTTTCTGTGTTGCACTCTGGTTCATGTTCACAGAGCAATGCGTTGCACCACCGCGTCATCCCAGCGCGCTGGGACAAGGGCGGCCTTCCGGCTTGCGGTGCGTGCGGGGCGGGGCGGGGCGGGGCGGGGTGAGGCGGGGCGGGGTGGTCGGAAGGGGCGCACCGGGGCTTACCCGTCACCGCGTCCGCGTGGCCGCCATGCCGGATAACTCTGTCGAGTGCAGACCAGACACCGGCGCGACTGGAACAGGCCGGCCGGGGCTGGACCGGGCTGGACCAGCCGGGCGGCCCATCCCCGAGCAGCCCACTCTGGTGCGGCCCACCCGCGCTAGAGCAGTGTGGTCCTCGCTCAGGGTCTCGGTGGCCGTGGCCGCGGCCCGCCCGCCCGCGCCACCGCACGCCCCAGGTGCAGGCTGCGGTCTGGCGGCACTGAGGCGACGCGTCGTCGCGGCCAAGTTTTCCTGATTCTGCCACCGCAGAGCGGCGGAGTGTCACCGCACAGGTCTGTACCGCCAGCGGCACCGCCCATGGCCGTGCCGCGCGTTCCCAGAAACGGATCCGCAATACGCACCGCAGAAGACCGCGGAAGACGCTCGCTCAATCGGTCTTCAACATCTGTAAGATGTTTCACCAAACTCTCGCATTGATTGACACGTGGTGAAATGCCGTTACCTCTGCACCGGCAGACTTCACTCGTTCGGACCCGAAAATGAGACGAGAAGCTCATTTCAAGTCGAGTCACCGCCTCCCCGCGCGTCCCTGGGCCCGCAGCACAACGCGCGCAGCCGCACAGTAGGCCAGACGACTGGCGCAGGCGACCAAAATTCTAGACGCGTTTTTAACTCTAGAGTCGCTAAACAGGACTTGCATCGACCAATCCCTAACTCTCCAAACGATGAATCCATTGGCGGGGTCACACGTTCGATTCGTGTCCTGTTTAGCGACTCTGGAGCTCAGAACGCGTCTAGGGTCTCGGCCACCTGCGCCGGTCTTCCGTCCCACTGTGAGCCGCCGAGGCAGCGGCCCTGCCTGCCGCCGGCCAAGTGCGAACTGCCGATCGAGGCGTGCTTTCTCTGTTGCCCAAGTTGCGCCAAGGTTGCGTCTGCCGCCCTGACAGCCGCCATATTTCTTATCGCCGCGGCCCTTGCCTCTTTTTTCGTCGCGTCCCTTCTGATTACCTCGGCTTCGGCCGGCTGGATGGATAATAGTTTCTACCACAGCGATTCCCCCGCCGCCGCGGCGGCGCCGCGGGCCTTCAAGGCGGACAGCCGCGCCACGCCGCACTCAGGGCCTCGCACAGTGGAACAGCCAGAAGACCGACGCACGCGGCCAAAACCGTAGATACGTTTTGAGCTCCAGAGTCGCTAAACGGGACTGCAACCGGACGTGTGACCCCAACGTTGGATTCCTCGTTTGGAGAACAATCCATTGGTAGGGGTCACACGTTCGGTTCGAGTCCCATTTAGCGACTCTGGGAGCTCAAAACGCGTCTAGAGTTTTGGCCGCCTGCACCGGTCTTCTGGCCCACTGTACCTCGTGGACTCTGCGCGGAATCGGCGTCCGGGAGGATTATTCTGGCGTGATTGGGTGTTTGCCGCGGACTAGCAGAGGCAGGCTCGGAGACACTGGTGCCCGAGACAGTCCGCGTCCCGCCTGTTGGCCTAACCATCAGCTCAAGGAGCCGGCGGGGCGCGGCGCGGCGCGGCGTGTCGCACACTCACGCGTCTCCGCCTTCTGCCGGCTCACTGACGCAAAGACGGACGGCCAGGCCGTGTCGACATGAATGTCACCCCGTGGCAAATGTGCGTTACTCGTCCTTCATCGCGAGAGCATGCGCCTCCTCAGAGCACAGTGGGCCAGAACTCTAGACGCGTTCTGAGGTCCAGAGTCGCTGAACAGGACTCGAACCTAACGCGTGACCCCACCAATCGACTCCTCGTTCCGAGAGCAATGGATTGGTGGGGTCACACGTTCGGTTCGAGTCGCATTTAGCGACTCTGGAGCTCCGAACCCGTGATGGATTTTCATCGGCACCCTGTGCAGCGGCGCCTCTGGAGTCCTCCCTCGTCCGTCGCGTGGATCACTCAAACTTCGAGGAATCGGTACTTAGGACCGCGCCGGCTGATTATTTATTTAGCCCGTGGGCAGGAAGTACCCCTGCCCCCCGCGGCCCCTCCGGTGGGCCCCTCCGGCGGGCCCCACCACGCCAGACGCGACCGTGTCAAAGGATGCTAATTTTTTCCATGTCGCCGGCCGTGGGTCATTATCTGGTGCACCGCATGCCCAGTTAGGTGCCCATCCGCACCTGCATGGCGGGGCGGGGCGGGGCGCGAGTACTTGGGTCAGTAATTAGCGTACGACGCGGGGTTATTGTCCCCACAAGGCCGGCGTGCCGCTCTATTTTTGTTGCGGTGCGCGTTGCAGGCGAAAGACGAAAGCAGTGAAAACTGTCCGAACAAGTCGGCCGCGGCGGTGGCCGATGGCACACACAGTGGGCAAGAAGACCGGACTCTGGAGCTCAGAACGCGTTGAGAGTTTAGGCCGTCTGCGCCGGTCTTTTGGCCCACTGTGCGGCGGTGGCCGATGGCACGGTCCCCGCCGAAGCGGCTGCCTGGGTGCTTGACAGGCGATTACCTCACTCCGCGCCGCGCAGACTCGTCCTCAGGGACTCGGTACTCCAGCGCGGCCATTTTGTTTTCAAGTGCCGCGGAGCCACCCGGTCGCGGTGCGAGTGCGTCACGAGAGCTTCGAGAGAGACAGACAGAAAGGTCAGAACCGGAGGCGATTAAGCGCGGCCATACAAGTCGGGGCCGAAAAATGGATTGAACGCGTCATGTCGTCGGTTTGCTGGGGAAAGTGTTTGTTGTGCGACCCGCGGTGGCCGGCCGGCCGGCAGCCGCGACAATATTGTCATTCCAGCGGGGACTGCTGTTGCATGGCGGCATGGCGGCGCCGCGGCAGGGCAGCCCTGTTTGCCGACCGCGAGGCGTGGCGTTTGTTTGTGGAGCGTGCTGACGTCGCCCTGTCTTAGCCTTCACCTCATTCGCGTTGCTAGTGGAGTCGTTACGGCCTGGCCGGCCGGCGGCCGCACAGTGGGCCAGAAGACCGACGCAGGTGGCCGAAACTGTAGGCGCGGTTTGAGCTCCAGAGTCGCTAAACAGCGAACCGAACACACGTCCCACCAATAGACTGCTCTCCGAACGAGGAATCCATTAGTGTGTCACACGTTCGGTTCGAGTACTGCTCTTAGCGACTCTGGAGCTCAAAACACGTCGACGGTGTTGCTGGCCTGCGCCGATCTTCTGGCCCACGACTGTGGGCCGCTTCTCTGCAGAGCAGCGTGCGCGTGGAGCGCCTGCGTGGTAGGCAACCAGTCGGCCGGCGCACGCGGCCGCACCGCAGGACGGCCTACCCTTGACTCCGCAGGCGCCCGCTCTGCCGCGCCGCCGCCCATACCGCGCAGGACGCACAGCCGTGTTGGCGCGGGTAGCAGGGGCGGCCTACGGAGTCCTGCTGGCTGCCCCTGGTTCGAGTCCTAGAGTGGACTCTACCCCTGGTGTCCGGTCCTGGGTGCTAGGTGCCTCCCACGCCTCGCACGCTGCAACGACCTACGACCTATAACCCGTCTGCCTCATGTCGCAGGTGATCTCCGTCATGCCGCCTTTCGAGGGTTTCGACTGCACGACGGGCGCCGCCAAGGCGGGCCAAACAGCCGAGCCTGAGCTGAACAACAACGTCCTGCTGCTGGACAACCCGCCGGCCCGCAAGGAGGCGGCAGCCGAGGACGATGAGGAGGAAATGGTGGTGGACGACAAGGGGCAGCGCCTCGTGGACACGCCCATCCCCGAGGCCAAGGAGATCGAGAAGGAGGCACACAAACGCGAGCTGCGGGGCCGCCAGCTGGTGTGGCACAACATCATCCTCATCACCATGTTCCACGGCCTCGCGCTCTGGGCCGTCTGGACCTACATCTTCGACCTGTCCTGGAAGGGCTGGATGTTCAGTGAGTCCGCAATGAATGACGCTTGTGGGCCAGAGGACCGGTGCGGCGGCCAAGACTCTAGACGCGTTTTGAACTCCAGTGTCACTAAATGGGTCTCGAACCGAAAGTGTGACCCCACTGATGGATTGCTCTCAGAACGAAGAATCCATTGGTGGGACACGTCCGCTTTAAATCCCACTAACCGACATTGGAGCTCAAAACGCGTCTAGAGTTTTCGCCGCCTGCCACCTGTGCGCTTCGAGCGATTTGCTGCAGAGGTCCTCTCCTCACCCCTCGTTCTTTCGGCAGGCATCTTCCTGGGAGGCCTCGGGGGTCTTGGAGTGACGGCGGGCTGTCACCGCCTCTGGTCACATCGCTCCTATAAGGCCAGCATGCCCCTCAGGGTGTTCCTGGCCCTGTGCTACTCCATCGCCGGTCAGGTAACGACTCAGAGGCGGTATCAAACTGTCGAGGTGAGCTTTGCCGCCAACTGAGGCCTTCTCCGTGCCGCAGAACACGATCCTGGAGTGGGTGCGCGACCACCGCGTGCACCACAAGTTCACCGAGACGGACGCGGACCCGCACAACGTGAAGCGGGGCTTCTTCTTCGCGCACGTCGGCTGGCTGATGCAGCGCAAGCACCCCGACGTGCTGCGGCAGGGCCAGAAGGTGGACCTCAGCGACGTGCAGGCCGACCCCGTCGTGCAGTGGCACCAGCGGTAAGCGCCGCACCGCGCCGCACCGCACCGCACAGAGGGTCACAAGATCGTCGAGGCGGCCAAAATTATAGACGCGTTTTGAGCTCCAGAGTCGCCAAACGGAACTCGAATCGAACGAGTGACCCCACCAATGGATTCCTCAGTTGGAGAGGAATCTATTGGTCACACGTTCGGTTCCACTCCCATTTAGCTACTCTGGAGCTCAAAACACGTCCGGGATTTTGACCGCCTCGACGCTCTTCTGACCCACTGTGCGCCGTTCCGTTTACCTCGTCCTCGCCGCTTGCCGCTGCTCGTCCTCACTGCCCGCGTGTTGCAGCCACTTCATGCTCCTCAAGATCCTGCTGTGCTTCCTGCTGCCGCCGCTCGTCCCGCACTACCTGTGGGGTGAGCCGTGGCACCTGTCCATCTACTCGTGCGCCGTGGTCCGCTACGTGCTGCTGCTCAACTTCACCTGGCTGGTCAACAGCGCGGCGCACATGTTCGGCAACAAGCCGTTCGACAAGTAAGTAGTGCCTGGAGGCGCGCCATGGGCCGGTATGGTGGTCAAATGCCCCCACGCGTTTTGAGCTTCAGAGTCGCCTATAATGGGACTTGAACCGTACGTGTGACCCCAACAACGCATTGCTCTCCAAGCGAGGATTCATCGGTGGGGGTCACACGTTCGGTTTGGGTCCTGTTCAGCGACTCTGGAGCTGAAAACGCATCTAGTCGTGTTTTGGCCGCCTGCAACGGTCTTCTTCTGGCCCAATGTGAGGCGGCTTGAATTCAATGCTCGGCTGCTAATGAGTGACTCGACTTCCGTGCAGGCGCATCAACCCCACCGAGAACGTGCTGGTGTCCGCCGTGGCCATGGGCGAGGGCTGGCACAACTACCACCACGTCTTCCCCTGGGACTACAAGACGTCCGAGTACAGCTACTTCTTCAACGCCACCACCGTCTGGATCGACGTCTTCTCCAAGCTGGGCCTGGCCTTCGACTGCAAGACGGCCACGCCAGACATGGTGCGCCGCGTGGCGCTGCGCCACGGCGACAACTCGCACCCCGACCACAAGCGCGTCGAGAGCGACCACCACCACCCCGAGGAGGTGACGTACGACGAGTACCTGCGCGTCATCAAGGAGGACGACGCGTACACGGGCGTCAAGGACCTGCACAACGAGAACGACGTGACGCGCGCGGAGAAGAGCCGAGCGTGAGGACGCGTCCAGGACGGCGTCGTCCAGGACGGCGCCGTCGCGGACGCGGCGCTTAGTGAGGACTGATCCTGGCTGTGTGGTGCCGCCCGTACGCGTCGCGCTGTGCGGCTGTGAGTGCGGATTTGCGACGCCCAGAGCCGCTTGTAAATACGCCGCCAGACGCTGGCGGCGCGACGTGGAGGTGTCGCGTGGTGACGGCGGTGGCGGGCCGCGCGCGAGGCGGAAGGGTTGCCTGCCCGGGTGGGCGGCGCACGGTGGGCCAGGAGGCGGCCAAAATTCTAGACGCGTTTTGCGCTCCAGGGTCGCTAAATGGGACCCGAACCGAACGTGTGACCCCACCAATGGATTGCTCTCCGAACGAGGAATTCATTGATGGGGTCACACGCTCGGTTCGAGTTCTGTTTAGCGACTCTGAAGCTCAAAATGCGTCGCGAGTTTTGGCCGCCTTTACCGGTCTTCTGGCCCACTGTGTGGCGGGCCGCGCCCCGCACCGCGACACACCGACAGCAGGTCACCCAACCTACTCGAGGCGTGCAGATGCCGACTTCTGGGTTGTGGTTAGGTGGGCGTCTTGTGCTACAGCCTACAGCCAATCGACGCGCGGTGACCTTAGAGGCTTGGGTGCGCTGCTGGCGGAAGAGCACCGAGCCGGAAAGCAATGTTGGAATGTTTGTGATACTTCGGGGCGCACTGCCTCTGCACGGTGCGCTGCAGCAGTGCGCTCGCGTGGCGTACAGGGGAACCGCTTACCGCTTTCTCTTGTTGCTCAAAGTAGTGCGTAGACATACATATTATAATATAAATCTCTTTTTTTTTTGTGGACTTGTACCGAGTGGGTTTCCTTTTGTAATAAATAAAATATCACAAAAGTGTTAAGTATTTTGAGGGGTTTTGCGCCCAGGAGAAGTAGTGACACTTCGATTGGTTCAAAGGTTCGTCAATGTTTAGGCGTGGAATGATACAGCCCCGAACCAAACAACAACGCATTTTACTCGTTCAGGTTGGTCTTAATTTTTTGTTTTGGACCCTCACTTTTATCCCAGCAATGTTTTTGGAGTCGTTAGTGGACAAATGTTCTAGCAAATGTTCATAGAATATCTCTTGAACGGTTTTTGGGGGGAGGCTGAATGTAGTCGGTAAATGATGACTTAGCTTTTATATCCAAGACAAACGCATTTTTATTGCAACAAATATCAAATATATAATTTTTTTCGTCACTCCACGTACGATCAGTCAATGTTTTTTAAATTCTCCACTCATGATGGAAAATTCACAACAATCCGATTAGCTACAACAAAGCAACACTCAATTCAAGAGGCTTCTATTAAGTTACCATGAAAAGAGTCAAAATATCGGAGGACGCTACAAATGCACGGCTAAGTCCGGCACCGACACTGGCTACTCTAGACATACAAGTATCAATAAATAATCATAGCTCCTTCTATAAAAAAAAGTGCAATCACTCTCTATAAAAACAGTAGGCTAATTTTTGTTCATGTACAGGCTCAACATTTATCACTCTCGACTTTAGGATTATCACAACCATAGCTTTAAACTACATTATGCCAAATTTCATAAGGTTTCCCGATCACCACCAACAACAACAACAACAAAACACTTTCATTAAGGTGTTTGCGGATGCCCTAACCCAGTAAGTCGAAACTCAAGCCTACACGTTATGTCCCTAACTTTTTCAGGTAGTATCTGATCTAAGAATTTACAAAATTTGAGAGAATTATAGAAAAATCGCAGATAGATAATGAAACTCTCTTGACTCAGGATGAAAATCTTTGGAGGAAGATATAAAACTATGGGCCTGAACCGACCAGAGTTAAAAACAGAAAAGCCGTGTCACGATATTGAGCAGAATCTCACACCACAAACACAGATCCATAAGCCTACGGTTAAAATAATATGTTAACTACATTCTTAAAATTAATGTTGAAAAATAGTGCCCCACTCATTGGGTTGCAGAATCAACAAAGACAGTATCCAATAAGCTACTTTATATCACAGAAAACGTTATGTCACATGGGAAGTCAAGCCACCGAGAATAAGATTTCCTTTCATGCGCGTGTCTGCATGATTCTACTAAAAACATAATGTTCTAACACAAATTTTAGAAAAAAATTGTCATTACTTGGTGGACTTCCCTAAACATGCTACTCTGAAAATGAGAAAAATATTATATTGTGGATAATCATGAGAAGAGTATAAGTCATAGCACTGGGTAAAATTACAAAAAAAGGATGAAAAAACATTTTTTTTCTATCGACACGCTAACCAATCCAAACTTACGGCGAATCTACAACCCAGCTGTTGACGCTTCGTAACAACCCATGGCACAGTTTAAGTTGTCTTGAACAGACTATCATTCACATTTTCGAACTGCCAGTGATGTGACACCGGCCACTCATTCTCTCACAACACGCACACACGCTCTAGGACACACACACACAAGCACGCACTTTCTCTCACAGACGCACGCATATTATGTACAAGCCCAGCCGGAGGGTGTCTAAGTGTCCTTCTTGTTGAGGATGGAGGCCATCTGCCGGTCCTCGGCGGTCATGTCCTTGTCCCCCCAGCCCCAGACTTCGTGGGTGCCATCGCCGGTCCTCTCCGCACGGGACTTGACCATGGCGGCGGGCACGGTCTTGAGGTCGTAGGCCCAGCCGATGCGCGAGAAGAAGTCGATGAAGGCCGTGGTGAAGTTGCCCTTGTAGTCGCCCAGCTCGGCCGCCTTGTAGTCCCAGGGGAAGACGTGGTGGTAGTTGTGCCAGCCCTCGCCCAAGGCGCCGATAGAGACGCCCAGGTTCTCGGAAGGAGCGATAGACCTGCAGGGGGGAAATTCGCTAGAGACATTGCGAGAGACTGCTCGGGCGGGAAAAGTATGAAGAGGCGGATAGAACACTCACTCGTCATAGGGGCGGTTTCCCCACTTGTGGGCGGCGCTGTTGACCAGCCAGGTCATGTTGAGGGTGAACACGTAGCGGAACATGGTGGCCACGAACCACGAGTTGGTGAAGGTCTCGTTCCAGAAGTACATGGGGATCAGGGTGGGCAGGATGAAGCAGACGATGGGCATCAGGATGAGGTAGTACCTGAAACACAGGAACGCGCTCATTTAGTATAAGATCACAGGCGTGCGCGCGCCGAAGCACAGTGGGTCAGAAGACGACGCAGGCGCAGGCGGCAAAACTCAGGAGCTCAAAACGAGGGGGTGTGCACTGCTCTCAAAACGAGTGACCCGACTAATACGCTATTACGCTCTATTACGCCTCAAAATTGTTGAAATTTGCCTGAAAAAAACCTGAAACAACCCCAAAACAGCCTAAAACAATCAAAAAACAGGCAAAATCATGACAATGTCGGCTAATACGCTACTATTACGCGAACTATTACGGATTGAGCGACCCGACTAATACACGAGTGCATAACCCCTCGGCTCAAAACGTGTGTCGAGTTTTGGCCTCCTGTACCGTCTTCTGGACCATTGTGCGACGGCCAACAGGTTTGGAAACTGAACCGAAACTCTCCACAGGAAGGACACTTACTTCTTCTGGAAGGCGAGCACGGGGTCGTTCTCCAGGTCGGACATGTCGATGCCCTTGCCCTTGGCGATGACGTCGGGGTGCTTGCGGCACAGCAGCCAGCCGACGTGGGCGAAGAAGACGCCGCGGTTCAGGTTGTGCGGGTCGGCGTCGGTCTCGGTGTACTTGTGGTGCACGCGGTGGTCGCGGGCCCACTCGATGACGTGGTTCTGGAAGGCGATGGTGTTGAACAGGGCCAGTAGGATGCGCAGGGGCAGGTTGGCCTTGTAGGCCTTGTGAGCCCACAGTCGGTGGGCGCCAGCAGTGATGCCCAAGCCACCGGACCAGTACATGATGACAGCTGCGGGAAGAAATGAATTGGTCAGGCTCGTTTCGTGAATCGCGACCATCGCACAGCGGGCCAGAGGACTGGTGAAGGCGGTCGAAATCCCGGACGCGTTTCGAGCTCCAGAGTCACTAAATGGGTTTCGAACCGAACGTGCGACCCCACCAATGGATTGCTCCCCGAACGAGTCGGGGTCACGTTCGGTTCGAGTCCCATTTGGTGCGTCTGGAGCTCAGAACACATTTAGAGTTTTAGCCGCCTGCCTACTGTGCATCGACTGCAAAAGACACAAGTCCAACTCACCGAAGGCGGCAGTGAGGAGCTTGGCGGAGGTGAGGAGCAGGTAACCGCCGTAGAGGGCAGCGACGTGCAGGTACAGGAAAATGGCGACGTTCCTCCAGACGACGCGGATCTTGTGGTTGGGATCGCAGGTCTGGGGGACGTGCGTGTCCTCTACCCTCCCCTTCAGCCCCTCCATGGGCCGCTCGTCATCCTCGAACAGGACCCCGGTGGGGGCGTTGGTGATGTTGGGGGCCATGGCGAACCTAAGGCAGACAGAGAAACGCGAGTTGAGGCAAAGGCACTGGACGCAAAGGCCTAGCGTGCGCCGCGCGGGTGCGCGTGCCGCCCTACACCGGCGCGCGATGAGCTGCCTGTGCGCAAGGCGTCAACGTCTCGTAGCACAGTGGGACAGTGCAACTCTAGGCAACGTGTGACCCCATCAACGGATGGGGTTCAGAGAGAAATCCATTGGTGGGGCCCACGCGAGGGGTCAACAACTCTGGATATTCGGTGTACACTCAGTTGGTAGTCAGTAATTAACAGTGGAATAATCAAAATATTCAACAATAATCAGTCTAATCACTTATAATCTCAATAATCACAAATATTTTTTAAAAAATCGATATAATCACGCACAATCACATAATATTCCGGATAATCACACATAATAACGAATGAAAAAGCGACACACTGAGGTCCTACGGTTCGGAGGAGGGAATGCTGCTAAGGCGCGAACCCGCCTTTTTCCCCCTCCCCGCGAGAAGCCATAAGACCGGCGCGGGCGGCATGAACTCTCACCTTATATTCAGAAATAATCATGAATACTGAACCAATATTCACCATAATCACAGATCAAGTTAATCAACTCTAATCATGAATATTCAAAAAATATTCACAATATTTAACGACAATCAAAACATTCATATAAAAATGCACGTATTCAATCACAATCAAAATAATCGGCATAATTTTGGGTAATCCTAATATTCTCTATAATCACTAATATTCAGAATATTTTGGTATTCGGTGCACACCAAAAATCCTAGTTGTTGACCCCTCGGGCCCCACGTTCGGTTTGAGTCCCATTTAGCGACTCAGGAGCTCAAAACGCGTCTAGAGTTTAGGCCGCCTCCACTGGTCTTCTGGCCCACTGTGCGTGGGTCTCCCCGACCAGACAGAGACAGAACTCAAACACTCCCCCACCCCACGCGACGCGCTCACCTGGCCGTGAACCCGCGACGCCAGAGCGTCCCGCGGTCTGCTGCCAAGAAGTGCCTGGTGGCGGTGCGACGCCGCGCTGGACGGCGGGGCGCAGGACGACGGGGCGCCACCCTGGCAGGGGCCGCCGCCCCGCGACGGGCCGCCAAGGCGCAGCGCGGCGCGCGCGGCCCACAGGCAGTACCCTCGGCCACCGTGCGCGCCAGCGCAGCGCAGTGCAGCTCAGTGCAGCTCAGCGCAGCTCAGCGCAGCGCAGCTCAGCACAGCGATGCCCTGCCCGCGGCACACCCAGCCTCCCACTGCGGGGAAGGGTCAGGGGGACGGTTGTTGCCAAACGCGATACGCGGCGCCCTTCACTTGTTCGGGGCCCCCAGCCGGCGCTGCCAACCCTCGGCCGCCAAACCTTGACCACGTAGTACCGCGGTACCGTGACTCCCGCAGGGAGGGTAGGCCCGGGCCACGACCGCGGAGGCACTTGAACGCCACACACTGCTGGGTTGGTTCCATCTAGGCGTATGACGCACACTGGCCGTAATTTGGCGGTGGAGTTAATTGGTGACCCTGAAGCGTCTTACGTGACTCCGTGAGGTGGAAACAAGAGAACCCCTAATCCTGTGTTTCCACAACAATCCCCACCGAGCGGCCGAGGGCCGGGAGCACTAGGCGGGGCCGGCACAACCGCAGGTGGGCCACACGGCGCTTTGAGGTTATGGAGCGGTGCGGAGGGCGCGAGGAAGGGAAACAATGCGTTGGGAGGAGAGAACGGGTTAAACGGCGAGGCAGCCTAGCCGGCAGGGCGGGGCCGCGCGGGGCGGGCCGCCGAGAGATAGAGCCCTGACCTTGACAAGTCAGCTGGCGTTAATCAATACGAGTGGGAGGGCCAAGGGCGTCACGTGACCGCTTCCCGCCCTCGCGCTTGAAATCACGGAGTCCCCTTGCAACGCGGGAGGAAGGGCCAGAAGACCGGTGGGGACGGTCAAAATCCCGGACAGTTTTTGAGCTCCAGCGTCGCTTAATGGGACTCGAACCGAACCTGTGACCCCACCAGTAGATTCATCACTCGGAGAGCAATGCATTGATAGGGTCACACGTTCGGTTCGAGTCCCGTTGAGCGACTCTGGAGCTCAAATCGCGTCCGAGATTTCGACCGCCTCCACCGGTCTTCTGACCCACTGTGGTGCGGGGAGCGCTCGAGCGGCAACTTACCGGCGCGGCGTTCAGAACGACTGGCTCGGCGGAGAGGGCACCGGGTGGAGGCGTGGTGTCTCGGCGGGGTGCCGGCGATGAGTGACGCCGCGGCCCCATCCTGGCCCACAGGGCCTCCGTCGCGGACATCGGCGGACCGGCCCGTCATATCCGAGGCGGGGAAGGGGTGGGGGGAGCCGGCGCGGCGTTCGCGGATTACAGTGTCATACGAGGAACACGCGGCCGACGACGGCTCTGCGATGATCACACCACGCCCCGCACCGCCCCGCCCCGCCCCGCCCCGCCCCGCCCCGCCACGCCACGCCGCGCCCCGCCAAAGACGAGGCCGCGACACGTAGGCCCTCCGTGACCGACCTGGAGGGCAACAGGACAGTTCCGGCCCGGCCGGCAGCTGTGCCCCGCGCAACGCGCGCAAAAAAAAAAAAAAATAGAAAAAAAATGACCGACGGCCGACGGCATCATGCAACGGTTCGCGATGAGAGCAGCGCGGAATCGCGGACATGGAGAGGGACGCCGTACGCCGTGGAACCCGCAACACCCGGAAAAATCGATGCCAGTTTCAATCACTGTCATTCACCTGAAGGGTGTGATCCAGCACTACATGGTTGACAATCAAACTTCGGTAGGAACGGAACTGCTGCATTTTGGGGGCGTGGCCAAAATGCACTGCGAGAGTCTGGGAGTGGTGGGTGATCGACTTGCGCCACGGCAACGGCTTCGCACTGCGTTGGATCGGCGTTGGACGCCCCTCACAGTCACTCCCCTCAAGCCTTTTTTATTCGCAACGGCCGGCCGGGTCGTTGTCGCTTGCAAAAATCGTCCCGGCTGCCGTATTTTTTCCCTCACATCTGACATTGCGACGGACAGACAAGAAAAGAAGCGGTGAAAAAAGAAGCAAAATAAAAGCAGCAGTCGGATTGGTTTGTCGGTTCCTGCACGGCATACGCCAAACTCACGCACGACCGGGCGTTGTGCCGGTCGGTCGCCACGTGAGCCGAGCCGCGGCAGTCCCACTGGGCCAGCACGGCACCGCACAGTGGACGGCTCTGGACAGCCAGGGCAGTCGCGGCGGCCATCAGGACGGCGATCCCTATCGGCCGCGCGGACCGCGAACGCGAACCGGCGCTCAGTGGGCCAAAATACTACAGGACGGATTTGGAGCTCCACGGTCGCTGAAGGGCACTGGAACCGAGCGTGTGACCACGCCAACGGATTGCTCTCCGAACGAGCAATCCATTGGTGGGGTCACACGCTCGGTTCGAGTCCTGCTTAGCGACTCTGGAGTTCAAAACGCGTCTAGAGTTTTGTCCGCCTGCGCCGGTCTTCTGGCCCACTGTGTGGCGGACGTGTCCTCCGCGCATCGGCCGGCACGCCAACAGTAACTAGCTCGCCTGTGCGTCAGAGACAGGTTCGTCGGCCATGCGGTGCGGGTGCGGGTTCACACCCGGGGCAAGGCGCCCTGAAGGGCTTCTTTTCTAGGCGCCGGCGAAAATAGACCCGAACCGATTCGTTAAAACACAAAACGACAAGGATGTAAAATTCATTTATCTGTGCGCGGCGCGCGCGACCTTCTTGCGTGGTTAGGCACAAGAGGGTATTCAAATGGCCGGGCAGGGGACGGCCAGGGGCCGACACGGGCGACCCGGCCTCGGCACCGATCGTCGCGATGAGTAGGGCGCTGTGATTAGCAGCCAATAGTGACCAAAAGGCACGAATAGTAGCCAGTAGTAGCGCGCGGAATGACGTCATCGACGTAACACAGAATGGGGTACTTCCGATAAGGGTTGAAACGGAAGTTGAGAAGAAATCAAGGGGAGCAGAGTATGCGAGATTCGTGACAATAATGGGCGTCTGCCCACTAAGTTTTATGTACAATGTTGTACGAGACGTCACAGTTTCTTGTGCAGATGAACTTTTCGTACACATTTTTCGTACGAAAAACTGCGCATATTTCCCCATTTTTGTGCGAAATTGCGTAGAGCAAACTTGTACGAAACGTTCATCTGCACAAAAAAAAACAGCGTCTCGTTCAAAATTTGTACAAAAACATTTAGTGTGTGCTACGCCGTTCTGCTGCCGCAGAGCTATGAGTATGGCTTTAGTTCTTCTTGACCTCTCTCAAATAAAGTCGCTGTCCCTCTCCGAAGTACCAGGCCACTCCTCTAATTTTAGCCGGCCGAGGAGCCGAAGAGGAAAACGTGACCGATCACGTGGACCTCACCTCTGGCTATGCTAAAGTCCGGACAGTTACTACATGTTTCGGGTGGCGCAATCTGGCTCTCTTTTATTTTCTCGGTCATTTTGCTGGAGTCAAAAATGCTGATGGACCGCGTGCCGCACAGTGGGCCAGAAGGCCGGCGCCGGCGGCCAAAACTCGACCTGTCTTGAAGTCGCTGAACCGAACGTGTGACCTCACCAATGGATTCCTCGTTGGGAGAGCAATCCGCTGGCCGACCGCTGGCCCGCTGGTGGGGTCACACGTTCGGTTTGAGTCCCATTTAGCGACTCTGGGAGCTAAAAACGCGTCTTGGGTTTTTGCCTCATGAGCCGGCCTTCCGGCCCACTGTGCGCCGTCGCCTTTGACCCACAGGCGGACGTGGAAGTCGAGTGGAAGGAACCAAATGTGTCGACCAAGTTGCTGGTCTGGAATCGTGCATAGAACCGTCCATGAAGCAATAGGAAACTACGGCTGAAATCAAGTAGTCCCGATTATGCGGAATCGATCGCGGTATGACAACATAGCCGAAAATTTAAAAAAATAAATAAATAAATAAATAAATAAAAGATCGAAAAGGACGGCGTAATCAGAACCAATGAGCTGCTCCTCCGCTGTGCGCACGTACTCGAGGAGGAAATGCCCTTGAACTTGTTAGGGCAGCGTTATCTGGGGGAACGCATGGCGAGCCGCAGCCAAGTGCGCAGGCACCTGCAGAACACGTGTCCTAGCGACAGATGGCAGGCACTCGGACCGTGATTGCCAAGATAGCGTGAGAGGTTCGAGCACCTCAACAGACGACAACACCTGACTAGTGACAATAACTGGACAGTGACAGAGGGACAGTGGCTGTCTGTTTCGGCGGCGCACAGTGGGCCAGGAGACCGGCAGGCCGCCAAAAATTGAGACGCGTTTTGAGCTCCAGAGTCTCTAGATGTGAGTGGAACCAAGCGTTTGACCCCACTAATAGATTGCTTTCCGAACGCGGAATCCATTGGTGGGGCGTCACACGTCCGGTTCGAGTCCTGTTTGGCGACTCTGGAGTTCAAAACGCATCCAGAATTTAGGCCGCGTGAGCCGGTCATTTGGCCCACTGTGCGGCGACGACATCCGAGGGGTACACCCGGGGCGGCACACCCGTAAAGGTGCGTGAGAGACAGGCCGCTCGACCGGCCCTAGCCGGCGACCACTTCAACGACGCGCCGAGCGGAGACGAAAAAAAACGACAAGAGGAAGAAAACTAAACTTTTTTTTTTTTCCGACGCGGGCGGCGGTGTGTTTGAACCGGCCGCACGGACCGCGGGTGTCGACACGCCGCCGTCGAAGGGTACTGACGAGGCACGCCGCGTCCACGCACGACGACGCCAGGAAGGCCAGGAAGGCCAGGAAGGGTAGGGCATCTTGCATGTAATACGGGCGGCACGGCGCGGTCTTCAAACCGGCCGGGCGGGGTCAGCGTTGCGTCGGCCCGCCGCCCCGCCCCACCCCACCCCACCCCGACCCGCCCCCACCCCGGCCGTCCTGCAGCCGCGGTGCATCGCGCATCGCGCCCGCGGCCGGCCGGAGGGACTTCCCTGGAGAGCGCATCGCCCTGGAGCGCATCACGGCCGAGCAGGAAGCCCAAGACGAGCGCCAACCTGTCGCGAGCGAGTTGGCGACGTCTGGCTGTGTTCAGCAGGCGGTCACGAGGCCACACGGTTTGCAAAAAAAAACAACAAAAAAAAAACACCTTTATGTTGGCGTCCGCGCACCCCACCGCGAGGGCCCCGCGGCCCCGCTCCAGGCCGCGCGCCTCCAGGGCTTGATTGACGGGGTGCTGCGCGTGGCATATCGACATGAGGGTGACCCGGCCCGACCAGAAGTAAAGCGTTACGTCATGCAGCCAGGGCGTTGTCGGCCAAGTCGGTCTCCGGCACAGTGGGCCGGAAGACCGCTGCAGGCGCGGCCAAACTCTTGCCGCGTTTTGAGCTCATAAGTCGCCAAATAGGACTCGAACCGAACGTATGACCCCACCAATGAATCCTCGTTCGGAGAGCGATCCGTCGGTGGGGGTCAAACGTTCGATTCGAGTCCAGTTTAGCGACTCTGGAGTTCAAGATGCGTCTGGAGTTTTGTCCGCCTGCGCTGGCCCACTGTGCCCGGCCAGGCCGGCGCCGAGGCGGGTGCGGCGTCACAGCGGCACAGCCTCTCCTGGACTGATGCCCTCCGCCGCGCCGCTGCCGCTGCCCTGGGCCGCAGGCCGCAGCGGTACGGACTGAGGTAACGGCGTTATGTCACCGCCACGCCGCGCCACGCCGCGCCACGCCGCGCCACGCCGCGAGGCTAGCGCCGTCCACACTGCCGCCGGCCCGGCGCCCCGCGCCCCGGCGTCTCGGAAGCAGGTCAAGAAGGATGTGGACGTGTCCGATCGGCAATGCGTGCGTAAAGTCCAGTGACACTTTTTGGATTTTGGCGGTCTGTCCAATACAGTGGGAGAAATGAATCTGCTCTCACTTCAGAAGGTGGGGTCTTTAGGACTCTTTCAGAGGGTTGCTTTGATCATCCTTCCTTGACGCCACTACATGAAGAGCGTGAGAACATTTGGTAAAAAAAAAACCTCAATTCTGCTGTTTTTTTTTCTCAGTTCTGTTATGGCTGCACGAAATTATTCTACAGATGTGTGCCCCCGCACAATTACACACTAAAACAGTCGCGTGACCAATCAGGATGGCAATAGACTCGCGAGTGGCAGAGCATCAACACACGAGCACGGCGCACGTACTTAGCAAGTTACTTCGTCTTTCCTAATGCCATGCATGGCAGGCAGGCAGGCAGGCCAGGCGCAGCGGACTGCTTTGGCCTAGATGGTCGCGTGCGCGGCTAATAATGAATGGATGCCGGTAATTCAATTCGGCACAGACTTTGTTGGGTGAGGTGCTTGCCCCTGCTTGACGTGAGGCCGGCCGCGGCCTCGTCGCGGGGCTCAATGCCCTGACGTAGTGGGTCCTGCTGTTACTGCGGTGGGGCGGGGCGGGGCGGGCCGGGGCGGCGAGTTGACGGTGTCGAAACAGTGCGCGGCATCACTGTATCACTACGCAGACCAGCAGCGCAGACCTTGCACTGTGGGCTTTTAATTGTTGCAACGTGCGGACAGTGGCATCGACGCGCGCGGTGGACAGGTCACTGCAGAAAAAAGCCACAGGGAATTACGGTACAAAGCTGGTAGACAATTTGTCTGGTTGCACCGTTCCTCAATGAGCACAGTTTGTGGGGTACAGAGTACGGTTTTTAATAACATGGGCTCTTACGGGAAGCACGGTTTTCGGGTACGGTTTTTCTGTACGCCGAAGTTACGGTATGACCGTACCTTTTCCCTGTGGAAAGTACGGCTTTTTTAACAGTGGTCGGCGGCGGAAGGTTCTCGCAAGTAGTGCAGCGGTCAGGGATGGGGTATGACGTCGCCGCCTCGGACGGCGACGACGGCGGTCAAGTGCGAAGGCACGGCGATGACCGCGTTCGGCGGCGTGGCCCGGGCGGCGCGGGTTGCGCAATGGGCCACAGAGATTGCCATCGTGGGGCTGGCTGGCTGGCTGGCTGGCGGCGCGCCGCGGCGGGTGGCTCGGCCCTCGTGGGAGCCCCGGATCCTGCCGCCACCGTCACAATCACCAGCCCGGCCAACATCGACTAGACCAATTCTTCCGGAGAAACGTCAGCGCAAATAAACGCACCAACAGTTTCTCATAGTCCTCGCACGCGGGCGCAGAGCTTCCTCATATGCCAGACATTATGGCGGCGCACACAGACTCAACGGCTTCAGGAGGTTTTTCGATCACAGCTTCCAAACCGTTCTGTATAGAGGGGTATAGTAAGCGAGCCGATTGTAGTTCTTTGTTCAAGCTACAATCGGCTCGCTTACTGTACCCGTCTAACTTGACCGGTTTTCGAGCTGTGGCGGAAAAGCTGTTCCGGCTGCTTCTCCGTAAGAATTTAGGACTCTAGCATCGGCCTGCCGGCGTGATTGTACACCGCGGCGGCCGCCCAGCCCTCGCCCACGTCGCCCTATCAAACTGCGCGGTGCGCGCATCGATTGGCTTCGCTCTGCTGTCGAGATGCGGCGGGTCGCGACCCTGTCACGCCACAGTGTGCAGCACCGCGGTGGCGCGTGGCAGTAAACAATACCGAGAGCGCGAAAGAGAGCCGCCGTCGTTGGGGAGCTCCGTACTATCAGTCTCTAAAGTTTTGTCTGGGCGATACCCTATGCGCGAGAGACTGCTCATAAGGAGACCGCTGAGAATCTCTCGTGCATGAGGTATCGCCCAGACAAAACTTTAAAGACTGATAGTACTTACAGTGGGCCGGAAGACCGGCGCAGGCGGTGCGGTCGTCGGCGACAGGGAGAGGTGCGGTCCCAGACGCCAGGCTGGCTGGCTCGCAGATTAAAGTAAGCCGGCGGGTCGCCGACGTACCACAGACTGTCATCGCGCTGTCCCTCTCGCACTCATGGGGCGTCCCGTCCGGCAGGGCGTCACACCGACCGGCCCACTGTGGCGGCGCGGCCGGTGCGGTCTGCCTGGACAATGAAGCCACCGCGGCGTGGCTGTGTTGCTGGCCGGCCCGCTGCGATTGTTGCCCAATCCGCTCAATCGCAGTCTTATTAAGCCCGCGAGCCCCCCGCGGGTTTCGACTAGCTCGCGCTGGTAGTGCCGAACAAGCAGGGTGTCACAAGATATTTTCTTGTTCGGCGCACGCGATGGCTTGTAGTATCGATACCGAGCGCTGGCGTCACCCTCGAAGCGTTGCGCGTGTTGCAGTGTGCCAGCAATCACGCAGAATACGCACTGCGCACTGCCACTTTCCACACATCTGATTCTCAGCGCTCTTGGGTGGTTATCTTTTCGTCATATACTTTAGTCATACTAGCTATCTGAAGAAATAACTTTGGCGACAAGATTTTGATATTAAGAGTCACAATACGAACGTGAGTACCGACAACCACAAGGCTCAGAGCAACGGAGCCACTACGCCACACACTACCTCTGACCTGATCGTATTTGGTTAAAAGTTTGTACTGGTATTTTTGGGCCGTCCGTTAACGACCGGGCGGGCGGCCGGTCAGGTCCGTGGAACGGCAAGGCGAGTACAGTGTGTGCGGCGGCGCGGCGAGGCGTGGCCTACACTCCAAAAAGTGTCGAACATCCACCAAAGTGTTAAGGCGACTGAAGAAAAGGCTTCGACAAAATGCTAAACTTTTAGCAGGCAGTGCAAAAAAAATCGATTAAAACGGCCACCTGTTTGGTGATTCAACTTTTGCCCTCGGACGCGTTGCCCCAACTAAATTTTCGCCTTGACAGCCTAACCTAACCAAAATTTTCACCGGGAAACGATTAAAAAGTTTTTCTTGGCAAACATCATTTTTCGGTTAGCAACGAATCAAATTTCGGCTCAGTTGGCCCACTTCTCTTTTTTTTTTTTTTCGGAGTGTAGCGGCGGCTTGTGCCGCGGTCCCGCCACCGTATAGTCCGCGCCACTCGGACGCAACCAATGAGAGAAGAGAGGAGCACCGCGAGCCCCTCACGCCACCGCTGCCCCCCCCCCCCCCCTCCAACGCCTCGCCCGGCCGACCGACGCGGAGGACGATGCGGCGACAAGCAGCGGGGTCTTCTCATCGATCAGTCATCCAGCTAGGTCAAAATTAGGAGTCATACCTTATTCATTCACCCGTCATACTAGAACTTTTTGAGGAGTCACAATAAGGTAATGAAATAGTACACCAAAACGAACCCGGAAACCAGACCCTCGTCAGGCTAAGGCCAGTGTGGCCAGAAAAGTAGGCAAAAAGTAGCCCAAACACACAGGTGTGCGGTGGGCTGCATCTCCTCCTGCCTACTAGGCACCTACTGAACAGCTGTGGCGAGAAGTCGCCTAGTAGGCAGGAGGAGATGCAGCCTGCCGCACCCCTGTGTGTTTGGGCTACTTTTTGCCTACTTATCTGGCAACACTGAAGGCTACTTCGTGCCTTAAAAAAAATGTCAAATTTACAAGACAGAGCTAAATGTCAGGTCCAAAAGTCACATGTGTCTACTGAAATTAAACAAGCTCTTAGTGAGAAGAAAACAAAGAGGGGGGAGGAAGGTCGATCAATGCATAGCTTCTCACGATTTCCATACATGGCATGTCTGAAAAAAACGAAAAGGCACTCCTGGTGACGAAGCACGGCGTCGGCAGTGCAAATGATCCGCATGGGCGCCGCAGTATCGCAGTGAAAAAGTAAAGCTCGCGCGCGGGATTTACCGTCTATGTAAATTTGTCGGGTTTGCCGCGCGCGAGGAAGAAGAGCTGCCTTCAGCCGAACGAGCACTAGTGGCAGAGTGTCGTTTGTCATTCCCTGGTTCGCACACAGGGCGCGAGGATGCTGCGCCTCTGTTTCGCGGTGCCGCGTGGCCGCTTGCCGGTCGGACGCACGGTCGGCCAGAGCAGGCGGCCAAAACTTTAGACGCGTTTTGAGCAGCAGAGTCGCTGAATAGGACTCGAACCGAACGTGGGACCCCACCAATGGATTGCTCTCCGAACAAGGAATCCATTGATGGGGTCACTCGTTCGGTTCGAGTCCCATTTAGCGACTCTGAAGCTCAAAACACGTCCGGGATTTTGACCGCCTCCACCAGTCTTCTGCAGAAGACCATGGCACTGTGGGACGCCCCTCCGCGGAAGCACGCGGTCCGGGACTGACTGATCGGCCAGGCAGCATCTCGTAGTTCTCGGCTAGCTTCGGGCGTCCCAGAGCCAGAGGCGCCCGGTCCAATGCGGTGGCGGTGTATGTATGCGGCTTGTCACATTCTCGTGTGAACCGCTATAACCGGGCACTAATTCGTTTGCTAATTCCCCTTTGCCTAGTGGTGGTGGCGTTCGTGGGTTTGCCTCGCCGCCCACGGAGTAATGACTGCGGAAAACTACTCAAGCACCAATGGATCAGCGAGACAGCGGCACAGTGCCAGGGGATTCGGTGTTTTAACAACACTGAAACCGGCTCTACCGATTAAATTTGACTTGATTGGCAACACGATACTAATTGAAATATTAGTTAGAATTTACGACAAGATTAGGGCAATTAACTATAGTAACAGCCCCGCTACCTTGTCAGGGGCTGTAAAGCTTCAGCCGTAGTCAAGCCATATTTAGTTTTTCTGGGTCAATTGACCATATATATGATTGTTGTCACGACGATACGATTGAATCAATCAAACTGTCCCCGGGATGAAACTGCCTTTTCTTAGGGTATGCAGCGACGAATCTATTTGAAACACCGTAAAGCGCCTCGACGCTGTCCTACTCCACCAGTCGAACTTACCGGCAAGTGGTATCCGGACGGAAGGCGGGCACTCGAGCACTGACACTCGGACACTACACGTCACTGTTCACTGCCAGCTGCACTGGAACTTGTTCTCGCTGGGCGACGGGATCCGTCCACTTCCGCGGACACAGGCGTTCTGACGCGGAGCCTCGACCAGCACCCCTCTATAATGACAACGCGTGCACACGGCGCCCCTCCCCTCCCCCTCACCTCTCCCTCCCCCGCCCGCATCTCCTGCGGAAATCAGCCCTACCTGCCGGTCCCCCCCACCCCCACCCCCTCCTGCCCGGCGCGGGCCGCGTGTTCGCGTTCGTGAGGCAAGACGCGGGCAGCAGCGGCGGCCCGGCCGCTGTGCCGCTGCTGCCGGCGTGGACCCGAACCGCCCGAACTCCACATCCGGCGGCCCGAGCCGCGGCGGCGGGCGCCGAACGTGAGCCGAGTGTCCTGGCCGCTGGCTAGTGGCCGCGCTGCCCGCGACGCGCCGGCGTGGGAATCACGTGTGTGTTTTGATGTTGTTTTTTGGATGGCGCGAGCTGCGTGTCTACCCAGCGGCGCGACACGCTGCCTTGCGGGTGGATTTGCGGGCCAACACGTGTTGGGTCCGAAGTCCGCGCGTCGCTAAACTGACGGCCTCGCATGACTGGCCGCCGCAGATTCCTGTGCGGCGGCCGGGACGGCGGCCTCGGCGCCCCGCGGAAGCCACCCCAACGGACGACCTCTGCTATTTGCCCTTGCGGGCGACCTCGGCTGCTCGTCCTTTAGGACCGAGTCCCAAACCGGTCGAGGGAAGCTGCCGGGAAGTGATCGCCCCATGAACAGCACAGCAAGTGCACCAACGCCGTACACTGTGGGGACACTACGCATAGTGGGTCAGAAGTCCGGTAGAGGCTGTCAAAATTCCGGATACGTTGTGAGCTCTAGAGTCGCGGAATGGGACTCCAACCCCGGGTCCCAAAATCATAAACACAACTAAGAGACACACCGACGGACACGGGATGGTTGAATCAGCAGGGCACACAAAGACCATTTTTGTCACGGGCTGGTGACAATAGGCCCCTTTCATTCATCGCAGATTAAAGACAAAAGAATTAAAGAAAAAAACTAAGTTCGGGGACGCTTCAAACCACCGCCAAACCGCGTCGAACAATACTAGGCCCCCACTCAAAATACTGACGCAAGCAGAAAAATTAATAATAACCTAACAGCATCTGCCTGCGGGAAAGGTGAAGTCCTGCGCCGAGGGTTGTCTGTGATCTGCAACTCTAAATAAAGCCCACAAACGTTTAGAAGTGTGAAATTTATGAGCGTAGTAAGGTGCACTCGCCCGTACTCATGTGCTCATGTGTACACCGGCACGCTTAGTGACTCACCCCTCGAGTCCCGCTGCAGGGCAACCTGACATGATAAAAACTCGAGCTCAGCGAAAAAATTCACCCAACTCCCCGACCGTCCAAAGTCCGCTCCAATTGCCGAAATTGCACGCAGTCAGGCGAGTGGTGCCGCCTGTCTGGCCGTGCGTTGAATCACAGGTCGCTTGCTCGGGCACTCCGGGTCAGGGTCCATCTTGGACTGTCATTGGGCACATTTGGCGAAATGGAATGAAATGGATTGAAATGGAGGGAATCGGAATGCGCCTGGCCCGTGTGCCCGGCTCGAGGGGTCAGCGCGGTCTGCCTGCCACTGACTAAAATTATGTACAATTGAGTGGGAGTGTCGGTGAGTGTAGTGAGTTTCCCAGTGAATTATTCAGCCTTGCCATTTCCTATTTACAGGTGTTTGTCTCACAATTTGCCTAACCACAGGCGCGTTTATCGAGTTAAATCTAAGTGAGTGGGAGTGAGTGCAGGCTTGGCCCGGCTGGGATTGCATTATGCCGGCACGCACTCAAGCCGGGGGGGAGCCGTGGACAGAAGCAGCCTTTGGACTCATCTGCTGTCAGACCCATCGAAACCCAAGAACAACTGCACTCGCAGAAAAACCCGTCACTACTTGGACTTTGCTTTTGTTTCGCAGGTGCTGCAGCCTCAGTTCAGCATCGTAACGCAGAGGTACACCATGAGCGATGACACCGGCGCGTACATGAAGCACACAGCCAAGATCGCCGAGAAAACTTCTTTCTCGTCCGTAGAAAATGGGACAGCGTGAATTTTCTTGAAAAGTGAAAAGTGAAGCCCTGCTTAAGAAGTTGAATCCCGCTTTATTCCATTTTCTAGGGAAAACCATGAAGTTTTACGGTTGCTGTTGAGTCAGGTTTGGAGATCGCATGATGCAATCATACCAATGCGACTGAATTTTTATTTTGCGGCTTTCGTTGCGATTATACTTTGATCAATGGCAGCGCAAGCGCGCATTCTGGTTGTATGAGTTGGCCAACAATTGTATAATTTACATGAACTCTCATGTTTTGAAATTCAAGTATCTAAAAGCAGTCATTCCGTGAATTCGACCAGATATTCAAACGATCTTGATACGTGCGCGTGCCTCTATTCTTTGTAAAGAGTCCCATGACGCACAGTAGGCCAGAAAACCGGTGATGGTGGCCACGTTATGAGCTTTTGCATTCGGTGAATGGGGCTCGAACTCCATCAATAGATTCCTCGTCGGAAAGCAAATTCGTTCGGTTCGAGTTCCATTCAGCGGGAGCTCAAAACGCGTCTAGAGTTTTCGCCGCCTGACGACGTGTGGCGTGGATCCGTATGATTGAGTATGATTCGCTGGGCCGCCCCCCCAATCAGCACGTCCGACATCAATTCGGTGACCTTGCCAGGACTGCAGGTCAACGCGATGCCTGCCTCGGTGGTGCCGTCCGCGGATCAGCTTGTGTAAGGGTGTTGGTCACGGGACGCGAACTAGTCGGCACGTTTGACTCAGTTTGACTAAGCAGGTGTGGCTAGTTCTCTTAAACTAATCAAGGACAAAAACCCGCTCACAATGTAACGCGCTTTGACGACAAAGTCACTACAAACCCGACCCACGTCACGTCCACACCCAAGGCCAAACCCACATCAACCCTACCATGCGCTTGCAAACCCATAAGGCCGTCCGTCTTCTGGTAGCGCTACCGCCGGCTCGCCGCTCGCCAAACCGGAAGGGCCCTGGTTACCTCTGCATGCCCTAAACCATCCGACATCCCTTCAGTAGGCAGAATTTCTCTTGCGGCGCCGCACGGGCCAGAAGACTGGTGGGTGTGGGAAAAATCCTGGACGGGTTTTGAGCTCCAGAGTCGCTAAATGAGAATTTGGCAACTCTGGAGCTCAAAAGGCGTCTAAATTTTTGGCCATTTGCGCCGGTATTCTGGCCCACTGCGCGCCGGCCCGGGTGAAAACGCCGAAACGGGTTCGCAACCCCCCTGAGAAACTGCACCGGTCCGGTGCAGTGCAACCAGTGGCCAGTGTTGCGATATAAGTAGGCAAAAATTCCCACGATGCACAGGTGTCGAAAGAGTTGTCTACCTCAGCCTGCCTACTTGGCAACATCTCGTCAGCTGAGCCGAGAAATCGTCTAGTAGGCAGGCTGAGGTAGACAACCCTTTCAACACCTGTGCATCGTGGGAATTGTTGCCTACTTATATCGCAACACTGCCAGTGGCCCACCGCACCGTGACGGGGTTGGCCAGTTTGCAACTCAAATGTCGGAAATAACAAGCAATGGTGATTTGACGGTGGATGCGTCGTGGACGCCCCGAGGGGGGGGGGGGGATCAGGGTGTGGGGGGCGAGGACGGTCGCGATAAGACGACCAGACCCTGGCGAGCCCAAACCCTTGGGACGACCGTGATCTTGAATCAGAGAGTCAGAGAACCTCGTGGTTGACCGCAATCTTGAATTAGAGCGCCCGAGAACATGTGTTGTTCACGCTGTGCAGCCCGGCCGCGCCTTTCAGCCGGTTTGGCGTAGGTTATGGCCGTGGTCATGCACCGTCGGTCTGAGAGCGAATATTCTGGCGGGCCCGGGCGGGCCGCACTTCCAACGGCGTGGGAATAAAGCGATTGAAGTGCCGCCCGACTGAGCGACCATCGGATGGATTTCGGTGGATCAAATGGGAGACCTCACGCGTCGTTTCGCAAAAAATCAGCGTATTTTACCGTCAGGCACATGCCAAAGTCCTCTGAGGACGGCTATGGCGGCCGCCAAGCCGGAACTGTCTTGCGTCAATAGACGATACAATTCTTCGAGGCGTGACAGGAAGACGAATACGAAATGCGTCGGTGAAAACTACATCTAGCCTTGGAAAAAGACAGCACGCCAAACTGGGGTGTGGCGGCGCACAGTGAGGCAGAAGACCGGCGCAGGCGGCGCGAACTCAAGACGCCTTTTGAGCCCCAGAGTCGCTAAATCGGACTCGAACAGAACGTGTGACCCCGCCAGTGGATTGCTCTCCAGACGAGGAATGGATTGGTGGGGGTCGCACGTGCGGTTCGAGTCTTGTTTTTCGACTCTGGAGCTCAAAACGTACGGTATTGACCGCCTGCGCCGGTCCTCTGGCCCACTTTGCCGTGCCGTGGTGCTGTGTCCCGCGCCGTGGACTACTTGTCGGCGCCGCGGGGCGCTGCTAGTCATCCTGGACGCGGCGACAACGCGCCCCCGGCTGCGCATTGGGGCCGCGGCCGCGCCCCGCGCTTCGCCCATTGTGGCGCCGAGGGGCTGCCGGCTTCGATGACAGCCTGCTTCGGCTGCAGGCTGACTCCGGCCGAGTCTGTCCACTCGTAGGGCGTCCCGCCGCGCAGTGGGCCAGAAGACCGATGCACATTGGGCCAGAAGACCGGCGCAGCGGCCAAAACTGCAGACGCGTTTTGAGCTCCAGAGTCGCTATACACGAGTCAGTAGCTCTGGGATTTTGACCCCCTCCGGCCCACTGTGCGCAGGGTTCCGAGAGAAACAGCCGGTCTTCTGGCCGACTGTGCGCTGGGTTCCGAGAGGGACAGCACGAATCGCATTGCTGATTAGCGGCCAGCAAGGGGTCGGCACGGGACGGGACACGGACATGCACGTGGTGTAGCATTCCGTGCAACACTGCAGCGGTCCGCGCCCCGCCGCCCCGCGGGAGTAGAGAAGCCCTACTGTGTCGGAGGCATTCCGAAAAAAAGACTCGGTTAATTGGCTGCCCATTCTGTTTTGTTTGGAGCAAGTAAGAGGCGCGCCCGACGGACAGACAGTGGTTGCGCGGCTGAGATCCAGTGGCTAATAGGCGCCGATAGATACAGTAAGTAGATTAATGTCTCCTGCCACCCACTCGACCTCGAGCAAGGTCGTGAGGCATCTCCAATTCCCGGTGGACCGTTCCCAGTGGACCGTCCAGCCCGGCAGGCAGGCAGGCAGGCAGGCACGACCCGCGCGAGTGGGTCGACCCGGCGAAGATGCCGCCGGACGGAACCAGCTGGCGCGGCAGCGCGGCGACGCGAACCGAGGTGCGCCCAAGCGCGCGGTGTTTGGGTTAAAAAGTTGACAACATTTAGACGGGCGGCCCAATAGCGCACCTGATTGATTGTTGGATTGGCCAGGGAAGAGACCTTTGGCTGGTTTGCTGCCCCTATGATGGAATGTCACGGCGGTTGCGCATCTTGTTATTCTTTTTCCTTTTTGTCTGTATGGGGTCGGTCGCCAGCACCAGTCTCTTCGGAGAGTTCGCCTACGCACAGTAGGCCAGACCGGCGCATGCGGACAAAACTCAAGACGCGTTTTGAATTTTCGCGTTATCTGCCATGGCTGAGATCTTAGAGGCATCGGTCCTCATGAGTAGAGACGGGCGAACGAATCCCCACGTCCTTCACCTTATTTGGAGGCTAATCCGGGGTTCAGTGCGAGGCCAACATCGCCGAAGCATCTGCACCAGACCCTCAAGTCCTAGGTTCAACTTCCAACATTTATTATTTTTCACTCTTTCCGCCAGTTTGCTTCAAACCCACGGCAATGCGCGTTCAACATCATGTGCCGTGGTGGCTGGAGGTGTCGACGAGTCAGATTCCTGGTATGAGGATCGACGGTTCAAATCTTATTAATTCACAACTTTTTTCTCTGACCGCTGCTCATTATCGCGTCAAGAACCCGCTTCAATCGACGTTAGACATGCGCCGTAGTGGCTGAGGGCGTTAAGGCGTCCGACCCCGACCTCAAGGGTTGGGGATCGAATTCCAATATATCCTTTAATTTTTCGACTGGCAAGTTGTGACCACAAAAACGCGAATATCCCCGTCTCGTTTTTGCCGTTTTTGCAACAACGTGGTGTGCGAGTGCGCTCCGCCGAGCGTCGCTCGCAGACAATACCCCGTGACGCTCTGTGACTGTGACGCACGGTGATACTATCAACTTTAACGGATCCCGCTTCGTACGGCGCGCCGCTCGGGGCGTGCTATGTCGCATGGCGCAAAAGTATCTTATCACCTTTTTGAGGGAAGGCCAAGGGGGTTAGAGATAGTTGACAAAAATTTTCTATCCAAACCGCGGTGGCTTCTCGAGACAACCTTCTGCATCGCAGATGCCCGCCCCCTGCTGAAAGTCATCCTACCGCTAACACACACACATGCACACATAGACACTCACATGTACACACACACGCCCACGACACCGACGCTGCGATGCTGGTTATCGGTTAAATTGGGCCCTCAAGCGGACGAGGAAGACGTAGTCGTTACATCAGAGAATGCAATCTCGAACACGTTGCCTAACACCAAAAAATTTCCACGTATAAACACCTCTTCGTTGACTCCATGGCTGGGTTTTTCAACCCTTTTAACTCAGTGATCACACCTGTTTGGAAGTTGTCATTGGTTTTTGTTTTTTTTTTTTTTCGACACCGGAATACACTGAGCGCACAGTGGGCCAGAAGACCGTTGAGACGGTCAAAATTCTAGACGCGTGTTGAGCTTCATCGGGCTCGATCGGGCTCGATCGGAACGTGTGACCCCACCAATGGATTCCTCGTTCGAAGAGCAATCCATTGGCGGGGGTCACTCGTTCGTCTCGAGTCCCATTTAGCCACTCTGGAGCTCAAAACGCTTCTAGAATTTCGGCCGCCTCCACCGATCTTCTGGCCCACTGTGTGTACTGGAGGGCGGTAAACGGCTGCCGCCTTCCGATCGCAGAACACATCGCATCTCCAGCCATCAGTCATCCTCCATCCACTTCCGGCCGCAACACGTGACCACTTGACCACGTGACCACGCGACAGCCTAGCGGCATGGCGGGCCTGGCGGGCCTCGGCGGGCCGGCCGGCACGTCAGTGCACCCAGGGATCACGATCACCTCATTGTCGCATGACGTGGGGCTGGGAGGGCCCGGCTGGGGCCTCTCTTCATTGCTAAGCGAAGCGAAGGACCGTGTTGGGGATTTTGAACGGTTACGATAGTAGACCTCCCCCTCCCCCCCCCCGATACCTTTAGTTTCCAAGAGGTATCTTACTATTGTTATTAATAATTTATTCATATGGGTATACAAAGCTCCAGCTATTTAGGCCAAGCTACGCCCAGCTATATAGGCCAAGCTCCATAGGCCAAGCTCCATGTGCAGCTCTATAGGCCAACATGCATTTGCATCTGCAAAAAAAGCCAGCTCAGCATCAAGGCCGAAGGCCCTCCCCTGGCCAGTATGAGTGGGTAGGTATGCGCTCCCAATATACCAGTTACCCGACTATTACGTCTATTACGCTCTATTACGCTTCAAAATTACCTAGATTTATCACAAAATAGGCCAAACAACCCAACAACAGCCCACGACAATCGAAAACTAGGCAATATTCTGATAATTTCGGATATTACGCCTTTAATTACGCGATATATTACGCATCATAATCATCATCATCGCTGCTAGGCCTCTCCAGACCTAATGAGATTTATAAATAGGTTTCGTCCTCAGGAGAAGAGCACTTTGTTTTAGAAAATTACGAAAAGATCGTGCAAAAAAAAATTACACTGTTTTGTGCGTAATTTCACAAGAAATTTTTTTTTACAGTGTAATGAAGCCTTAGGAGAACCGTCCTGAACGGCCTGTCGTGAGTGAGTCCTGGGATGGTCTCTGGTCATGAGCATATGCCGTGGGCACGCCATCGGTTTCATTTTCGGGCCGTATCACCTAATCTGGACCAACTTCCAGGAATGCGGCAGGAAGGACTCTATGAAGTCCGTGCACCACCGCGCGGCATACGAAACGCCCCATGCAATGCGGGTCATTTGTGCTGATGTCTCTGCATCTCTGCGAGAGGACCATCATAGGCTGGGCCGTTCATGTCTATTGACTCAATTACGTTTTTCACTCCACATCCACGCGCTTGGATCTTTCTTCTCGTCCCATGCACCACAGCGCGACGACGTGCCGAGCCACGATACGACCATCCAACTGCCGGGACAGATTCAACTGCGAGTCCATATTGTTTTTGTTTACGTCTGGTCAGGCTCTCTGGATATGAAGTCCCTATAAAACGTGCTCCGTCGTGATGGACGCAGGAAAACAAAAATGTCGACATCCCAACCCGAGGCAACACTATGCGAGGCTTTGCCGGCATGTTTTCACGGCCAAGGACAGTCGCAGCAACAGGCTCTATGTCGTCGCGCGCCGGCGCGCAACGCCCGCCACACCACGCCACCCCGCGCCCCGCCCCGCCAGCGCGTCGCCCCACCATGCCCCTGGCGATAGAAGCCCCACCACGCCCCAGAACGCCCCACCACGCCGCACCTCGAGAAAGACCGCCGAGCCAGCGACGGGAATCGAGACCAGACTTTCACTTTCTCTGCCGCCTCTTTTTGAGCAAACCCGCTCGGCCCCTCTGCACGAAGGTCCGTTGGTCTAGGGGTATGATTCTCGCTTAGGGTGCGAGAGGTCCCGGGTTCAAATCCCGGACGGACCCTCTCTTTTTATGGCGCCCGGTAACGTGACCGTATAACTGGGAATATAATTTTATTGGGATACACGCATGGTTTCTGGAATCGAGAGTAAAAGCAGGATACACGCATGGTTTCTGGACTCGAGAGCAAAAGCTAGCTGACACCTTAATGTATCTAGCACTGTTCGATGTGTGCCTCCCAGTAAAGGTATCGTCTGCTAACAAGCAAGACATTTCGAACTTCATGCACAATCGGCGCGATAGGCGTGTCGGCGCGAGACCACAATCCAAGCAGAAAGGTTGGCAGCAAGCAAGTGTGGAATTATTCAAAGAATTCCGCGCACAAAAAGGCCGAACAGACAAAAACAATTTAGGTGACTCATGGATGGCCATGCACAGGCCACGTCGTCGGCGGCTGTCACAGGTGCCAAATGGGTTGCCTAACCACGCGGGGAGGCCGACCCGCGGCCCGCCTGGCGGGCAGGCCACCCAACGAACGCGGAAGGACGCCAGGGCTGGGCGGTACTGGATTCTAAGACCGTGGGAAACTTGACTTGAAAAAGCTTGCTAGATAATGTGTGTGGAAAACACACTGGTTATGGCTGATGCTGATAGGTCAGGCAACAAAATACACGGTTTGAGGTCAAGAAGATAAGCCGCTGAGCTATGCTCCCCTGTTAGGCAGGTTCGCAAAAAGTTTACAACTATTAATAGTCCAGCCAAGGAATAGCCACTCATATTCAGTTGGAGATGCCGGTGAGCGAGGGTGACGGCCGCCGACCAGTGTAACCGGTTAACTCATCATGGACTGACGGTTATTCAGAAAGTGGTTAATTTAAATTAGTTGCACCATGAGAGAATGCCTATAACCGGTCAATGCAACGCTTTAACTGAAAAACCGGTTGGTGAAAGTAACCGGAAAATTAACCGGATGCATAACATGTTAACCGGCCAGCCCCAGTTCGAGCAGCGCGCGCTGCTGCGCTGCCGGCAGAGTCGGCGCGTGGGCGAGCGGCCCAATCCGTTCGGAATCCGTTCGGGCAGCCGCTGGGCCCGGCGCAACGCGGCGCAGCGCGGCGCACCGCGGTCCGGCGCCACGGTCAGGCGGCACAGCCTCCATGACGGGGCGCTTTTCGCCAAACAGGTACCGTACGCCCCAGTCCGACGGTCCGCCGGCCCGGCGGTTCGTGTAAACTGGTAAACAGCGGCCGGGAGAATTTTCCGCTAATTAGAAAGGGCGGTATCGCGTTGCGGAGGTGGCGGCCGCGGACACGCCGCGTGTCGCATCGCGCCGCAGCCGTAGCGGCAGATGGCAAACGAACGTGTGCCCGCCGCGCACGTGCAAGAGCGGGGAGGGGAGGGAGACGGGGTGCCTCTCTCTACGCGAATGTCGCACTTATATGGGCCAGAAAATCTGCGCGGTGGCCAAAACTCCAGAGTCGCTTTACAGGACTCGAACCGAACGTGTGACCCCATCAATGGATGCCTCGTTCGGAAAGCAATCCATTGGTGGGGTCACATGTTCGGTTCGAGTCCCATTTAGCGACTCTGGAGCTCAAAACTTGGGCTTGGGGCTCTTGGGAGGCGTGGCGGCGCGGTCATGGCGATCCTCGGCCGCGGTTGTTCCCGTGCACATCGCGCACCTCGCGGCTGTCACGCGCTCCCCCTCCCCCCCGGCCGCGCCCCGGGTGCCCCTCCGCCGCCCTTGTGTCGCGGAGCTGGGAGAGAGGGCCGCCGTCACCGTCAGTCAGGCCATTCCGTCCACCGCGCCCGTCGAGGGAAGTGCTGAGTACAGCTGGAGAGCCCGCCCCGCCCGCCCGCCCGCCCGTCCGTCCCACCCGCCCCGCCGCGAGCACTGCCACGACGAGGCGCACATTCGTCGCCGACCACCGACCGGAGCCCCGCGCCCCCGGCCGTTAGAACTGCGACTCGACGAGATTCGAGGTTAGTCGACCCTGCTGGGATGCTCGACGCTGCTTGGCACTGCTTGGAGTGCCCGCCGCGGCGCCTCGACTCGCCCCGCCGGCCGCCTAGGGCCGCGTAGCCGTAGTCGCGTAGCGCGCACCGTTCAGTCTGGTGGTGCATTCTTCGAGGCGTCGGGGCTCGAAGCGCGCCCAGCCCGCCTGGACGCCGCCAGGCCATCCGTGAGTGCGTGTGTGCGAGCGAGTGAGTGAGTTAGTATGTGTGTCTGTGTGTGTGTGTGTGTGTGTGTGTGTGTGTGTGTGTGTGTGTGTGTGACCACCTGTTGGATGCGCCGCCCCGCCACACCCTCTCTACAAAGTCAAGTGTGTGCATGGCGCAGTGTTTTAACCGTGTGCCTTTATGCACACTGTGCATACTAAATGTTAAGGTGGAATTTTGTACGTGTAACTTGCACGATTTTGTTCATATGTGGAATAATTTGCATACTATCCTGCGAAAAATGCAAATTAATGCAAATTTGAGCACAATTTTGTGCAAAACGGTACGCAGGTTTAGAATCATGCATCACTACGTACAAAATTGTACATAAATATTTAGCGTAGGACCCATGCAGTCTTGGTCAGGCACGTTGTCCCAGAGTGTGTGGCTGACAAGCAAACTGTTGGCACAGTTTAGGACATAGGCATGTACATTAAAGACAGCGTGCCATGCTCACACTTGCGTAGGCAGAACAGCGAGACGAGGAACTGCACGTCGTTCCGTTTGGGCGATGCGGCAGTGACTGTGCGGCCGAGCCACCTAACCTAACCTAACCTCACCATGGTGACACTTTGGAATGAACCACCGCGATCCAAACTTGAGCCGCGGCCTTGGTTGAACCAAACGGAAGGGTGCGTGACCGGTGGTTGTCGGCGACGCTGCGCCTGCACGCCGTGCCTGCCCGCTGCCGGCACCATCCAGATCGCACGGATCACGGAGTCACGCGACGCCCCGCGCGGCCCGGACCACGACAAGTTCAGGGCGTCCTTGGTGTCCTTGGTCACTGTCCAAAGGGTCCTCGGTGAGGCCACCGCCGAGGCCGAGACCCTTCCCGGCGTGTCACAGTGGGCCAGAAGACCGGCGCAGGCGGCAAAGACACTAGACGTGATTTTGAGCTCCAGAGTCGCCAAGTGGGACTCAAACCGAACGTGTGACCCCGCAAGGATGGACTCCTCGTTCGGAGAGCAATCCATTGATGGGGTCGGTCTTCTGACCCACTGTGGTGCGTGTCGCGTTGCGCGCAGCACGCTCTGAGAAATCGAGGAAAGGGGCAACGGGATGAAAAAGTGCGCTCCAATTTTAAGAATACAAAGTTTTGTTGCTTCTCAAAGGGCGTGCGTGGGTTGTGATGATTGTCAAAATTTGAAAGTCCGGCAAGCGAGGCGTCGCGGTGCGTCGGTTGTGACAGCACTGACTGGAAACCACATTCAGCACTCCATAGGTTTCGATGACGTACGGCGTGCTGAGCAACGTGCTGGATCGGCAGTGCGTGCGGGTACCCACCCCCGACCCGCACAGTGGGCCTGAAGACCGCCGCTGGAGGCCAAAAGTCCAGACGCGTTTTGACGCTCCAGAGTCGCTTTACAGGACTCGAACCGAACGTGTGCCCCACCGATGGGTTCCTCGTTGGGAGAGCAATCCATTGGTGGGGTCACACTTCAGTTCGAGTCCCATTTAGCGACTCTGAAGATCAAAACACGTCTGGCCGCCAGCGCCGGTCTTCTGGCCCACTGTGACACGCTGGGAAGGGTTCCCGCCCAGGGGCAACTGGCCACCCCTGCACCACCGCCTTCTGGCAATACGACGCACGCAGCCGCGCCAAAAAAAAAAAAAAAAAAAAAAAAAAACGTGGACTGTCCCACGAAACAGTTGAACCAGGCCGCCGCTGGCCCAGCGTCCTCTGCCTGAGGGATTCCCGCTATAGCGGATCCAGAGCCTGCCTGAGGGGGAGGCCGACGCGAGGTCGCCCTTTTTGCGGGCTTACAGAGAGGTAATTTTGTGACCCCTTGCATACCTTCCCCCTCCCCTCCCCCTTCCGGTTCCGCGCGTGGGTCGCGCACTGCGGTGCGTACTGCGTAACGGCCAGGGAATTCCCTCGGCATCTCCGTGTCCCGCCCGGAGGTCGAGCCGCGTTCCCGTCGCATTAAGTGATTTGCATGGCCAAGATTTGTTTTCCGCGGCCGCCGCGGCCAATGCCGAATGCCGATGGCCCGAGAAAAACGGCAAATCGGAGCAATCAAAAAAGATGGGCCGGGCGAATGGCAGCCGCTTCCAGCGCTCTGCAGTTTTGGCCGCCTGCGCCGGTCTTGCGGCCCATTGTGCGCCGTCGAGTTGTCGCTCGCGGTGGGAATCCTGCCTTCGAAATACGATCAGAACGATACTTACATGCAAATAAAACAGGTAAACAAGTAGCAGTAAAATTTAGTTTCTCACAGGCCATTGAAGTGAAAACCTGGCCATCGTTGAAAACTTGCTATACTATCATTCTCAATGCTGTAAATTCGCAGCTAGTTATCTCTTTCTTGTAGGAAGTGCGCTTGCAAGCACGTGCGGCCGCGGTCAGATCCGAATCGTGAGGACCGGCATGCAAAAACTGGCATCTCATTTGGTATGGTATGAAATTTCGCGTGCGATACGTTTTTTTATCCAGTGCCAGAGATAGTTGTCGTTTCATACAACACGAAAAGAGGCCTATGTCGTGCCTCGCTCCCAGCTCGGGTTGTTTGTTTTATTTTCGCTTGATGTGTCCATAGCGTTCAAAACGCTCGTTACAGTGACGGCGACAGACCCTCGTCGCAGTGGTGGTAGAGGTGCTTCGCGGCCTCAGTCGGGTGCTGCCGATCTCCACCCACACCGGCTGTGTGCCGCGGGGACCGCCGCCGTGCCCGGCCATGCCCGGCCATGCCCGGCCCGGCAGGCGCGCGAAGCCGCCTTATTTTGGCACATTGTCGACTGTCGTGTCGATGGAACTGCTCCGCGCGGTGGATGGTGGGTCGTGCGGGAGGCAAGGACGATGCATGCTACCGCCGGGACGCCGCGGCCGCGCGAGTTTGCGGGCGCCTCGTCCTTCCCCCCGAGCACCAGGGCGCCAGGACGCTAGGACGCCAGGACGCCCCAGGTCGTGACTGCCGCGCTAAGAGTTCCTTGTTCGGGGATTCGCCAGGAACCTAAGTGGGCCAGAAGACCGGTGGAGGCGGCCAAAACTCTAGACGCGTTTTGAGCTCCAGAGTCGCTAAATAGGACTCGAACCGAACGTGTGACCTTAAAACGGGCAATCCATTAGAGAAGGGGTGGGGGCACACGTTTGGTTTGAGTCCCCTTTTGCGACTCTGGAGGTTGAAACGCGTCTAGAATTTTGGCCACCTCAACTGTCTTCTGGCCCACTGTGCGGTGCAACCTGACAGCGATCCCGCCGAGCGCATTTTTTTCGGGCGACAGTAAAAACCAATAACCCGGCGGGAAAAAAAACGGGTAAATGCTGTGAGCTGAGCAGCACTTGAATGCTCGGACGACGCCTCAGCTATTTTTTTGCGACGCATTGATACAATTTGCATGGGAAGCGCCGTCGCATGGCTTGGTGGAAGTGTCCCGGGCGTGTGGCGTGGGGCGTGGGGCGTGGGGCTTTGGGCCTGGGCCTGTCGCCGGCGCGGCGGCCCCCGTCAGATGTAGTCCAGCCCGCCTAGGGGATACACCGCGAGTCAGCTCATCTTGTGCGCACATTGGCGCGGAGACACAATGCATGCGCCGGTCTTCGATTCTTGGATGCGTTGTTGGAAGCTGGTGAAGGCTGTAGTGTAGGTGAGTGCATACAGGCACACATTCAAAACATGGTTGTCATGCACACACTTGGGGTTGCAGAGCGCCCCGCGTTGCGTCATCCGGGTCTCTGGCGGCATCGCAAGGGTTGTGCTACCGCGAGACGTCCGCCACCCCCGCCCCGCCCCGCCCCGCCGCGCATTTCTCGCCAGGCATGCACCCCGTCACACAGCTTTCTCCCGCAGCGGGGCTCACCGCGCCCCAGCCCACCGGGGTGGGGCTCGCTGGGGTGAAAGCCCGCCCGACCCGACCAAAAACAAATTCTAATTTGAAAAAAAAAAAACGAATAAAAAACAACAACAATGACAAGATCAAAACCCACTGACGCTTTGCATGTGTCGTGTCGCTGTGCCGGTCTGAGAGTTTCATTGTAATCCCAAACGTGATCCAGCGTCGAATCCACACTCCACACCACCCGGAATGACACGGTCGAAGTTATTCTGCCCTTTCGACCGCACGAGTGGTGCGCTGTCCGCGGACTTTCCGACCCCCGCATTTCCTCGTGGCGGTGTGGTTGCCGATGTAACGTGCGTGAAACGTGACCAGAAGACGGGTGCTTCTTGTTTCCGTTTGGGTTTTGTCACGGTCCACTGTCCGAAAAAGATTTCTGAACTGCTACACTTAGTGTGCCAGCCAGGTCGAACCCATTCCTCCTAGAGGATGTTGTTGTTGGTAACTGTTCCTCCGGCCAGCCTGGCCCGGCTCGGCGTTCGCGGCTTTGTAGGCCATGATTGTCACGGCCAGGGCCAGGGCCGGGGTGGCCGGGGCCCGCCGGACGTCGACTCACAGTGGGCCAGAAGACCAATAGTCTGGACGCGTTATGAGCTCCAGAGTCGCTAAATGAGACACGAACCGAACGTGTGACCCCCCACCAATCGATTACTCTTCGAACGGAGAAGCCATTGGTGGGGTCACGCGCTCGGTTTGGGTCCCATTTAGCGACTCTGGAGCTCAAAACGCGTCTAGAGTTTCGGCCGCCTGCGCCGGTCTTCTTGCCCACTGTGCGGCGTGCCGCGTCACCGGCCGCCTTCACGCCCCTCCACGCCCCCCGGGGACTCCTCCGCGGCCGATGGATGCTGCAGTCTTCGCGTCAGGGGTCTACGTGTACGCGAGCGCGTGCGGCGTTTGGGCGTGTGTGTGCGTGTGTGTGCGTGTGTGTGTGTGTGTGTGATTGTGTGTGCGTATGCGCGCCTCAGCAGGTGTGGACGAGAGGAGGCCGCTGTGCTTGTCACCGCCCCGCTGGCCGCACCGCGGAGCTACGCGGAGCTAGTGCCGCCGCCGCGGTGGCCGCCCGTCCGCCGCCCGTCCGCCGCGAGGCTTGCCGCGGGCGGCGACGGCCCGGCCCGGTCTTTTTGTGGCATATGTTGGTCGCCATTGTGCCGCTCTCGCTGGGCCGCGCCGCCGTCGCGCGGTGCGAGCGTGCCCGGCTGGTGGCCCGCTTGCGCGGCATACTTGTCCGGTAGGGTACCGTAGGGTGCCGTCGCGAAGATGACCGTGACTCGTTGTCTCGGCGACGGGGCGCGGCCAGGACCGCGATGAACAGTGGGCCAGAGCACCGGTGGCGGCGGACGAAATTCCGGACGGTTTTTGAGCTCGAGGGTCGTTATATGGGACTCGAACTTGGAACCGAACGTATGACCCCACCGATGGAGAAATGCGTTGATGGGGTCACACGTTCGGTTCGAGTCCCATTTAGCGACTCTGGAGCTCAAAACGAGTCTAGAGTTTTGGCCGCCTGCGTCGGCCTTCTGGCCCACTGTGCGATGGCGGCCCGGAGGACGGGGGGCCACCGGTAGTAGCGCGCCCGGCTCTGCTGGAGGAGTTTCACCAGAATGTCTGGACTGTTGTTGGCGACCCTTTCACAGGGCCGCTGCTCTCTCAACGACGCCAAGTAGAACAGTTGCCATCCGCGATTTGACAGCGGGGGGTACGGCGGCGAGCCGCGGGCCCCGGCCCACTGTGCGGCCCCAGCACGCGGATGCCCCGGCCGCGGGACCCGCACCGCGCCGCCAGTCGGCGCCGTGGCCGCCGTGACTTGCACGCGGAGGCCGAAGAAAGTCCCCGTTAAGCCGAGCAAGCCGGGCAAATGGCGCGGCTAGCGGAGTGCAGAGTTGTAAACGACAGCGGTATTTTTCATACGCGATGCGCATCGACGAGGATGACGCGATGATGGCGGGGAAAGGGACAAAAAGGCGAAAGGACCGAAGACAAAGACGGCTTTCTCGACGGCCACGCGCGGTCCTGCCACTGAGACGCACCGCGCCGCAGTCGTACAAACCCGAAGGAAGCAGAATTTGTTTCAAGAATCTTTGGATAACCCAGCGGTTCCCAACCTTATTCGGCTCGCTACCCAAAAATGGCTGCCAAACATTTGCGCGGCCCCACAGCCAAACATTCGCGACCCCACACCACCTCCCCCGAAAAAAAATAATTGTTTATTTTTGTACCTATTAAGTGAATACAGTAGCTCTGGTGAAAAAAAAAAAAAAGAAACAGCGGGTGTTGAATCCCGAGACTCCGGGCTCAGAATGAAATGTCTATAGGCTCTCGGCCACCGGGATTCCTGTGATTGAGGCGACTTCAAATTAGTCAAACAGTACAAACATCTCATGTTGTGCATCATGAGATGCAATAAAATGCTTTTTAATACATCTCATGTTCGAATCCTGCCACACGCACTCTGTTCGGATCCAGCCTTTCAAACGCACCGCTGCACCGGCATCGTCCGATGTGGCACGGTGGCCGAGAGCGAAGAGGCGCTGAACCCAGAGTCCGGGGGACCTGGGTACTACACCCAGTGCGAATGTCATTTTCAACACGCTGTCCCGGGGAAGCGACCGCCAAATTTTGTGTCGGCGGACACTTCCCTCGCGGTGGTGACTTCACTTACTCACATGCGGTATATATGCAACCTCTCGGCGATTCACTGCCATCCAACCAGTGATGGGTGGCGAGACTCCGTTGAAACGTCGCAATCTGGCCCGATGACCTGGGTGGATGTCTCTCTGCGCCGTGGCAAGTGCTTGAGCTTAGCTCGCCGGCGGTTACGATGTGAGGCAGAACTGCGACAGCACTAACCCAGTCCGGTTCGGGGATCGGCCTTGCACCAAATAGCCTTTCTCTTGCAAAAATTTACGTCATTATTTTTGAATTGAAGAAACCTTATAATATTGTCTCCGGACGGTGTTTTTAATTTGGGGTCTGGCGACCCTAGGCGACCCCAAGTACCAAGCCGCGACCCGCTGGGATAACCAGAGTATTCTTTTTTTTTCTTTTCAGCGTAGCGCACAGCTAACATGGCGCCTAACGTGACCAGCACGACGACCATGTTCCTGGCGGAGGCCGCGGTCTGCCCGACAGCCGCGCTCAAGCAGCGACACTTGCCCAGCATGGCGAGCATGGCGGCGCCGCGGCCGTCCATGGCCCCCGTCGCCCAGACCGTCGCCCAGACCGTCGCCCAGATGGTCGCCAAGCCGGCCCCGCCGACGACAGCCATGTCGCCCACAGCCACGGCCACGCCGACCGCCATGCTGCTGCGCGACAGGGCCAAGCCCGACCCCTACGCCTGGAAGATCGTCTGGAGGAACGTGATCGCCTTCGTGTACCTGCACTACGCCGCCGTCCGCGGCATCTACCTCATCCTCACCGGCCAGCTGCACTTCTACACCTACTTGTGGAGTGAGTACCGGCCGCGCAGTGGGCCAGAACACCGGCGCAGGCGGCCGAAACTCTAGACGTGTTTTGAGCTCCAGAGTCGGAAAACGGGACTCGAACCAAATGTGACCCCACCAATGGATGGCTCTCCGAACGAGGAATCCATCGGTGGGGTCACAAGTTTGTTTCGAGTCACAATTAGCGACTTGAGTTTTGACCACCTGCATCCGTCTTCTGGCCCACTGTGAGGTGCACGAAGCGGGCAGGCTGCGAGGCCCGCAAGCTTGGTCACTTCCAGCCTTCCTTATTTGAAATTGTGTGCTACTTGTGTGCTTTCTAACCTGCGTGTCCGTCTACCCGCAGCCGTGCTCCTGGTCGTCCTCAGCGCCCAGGGCATCACCGCCGGCGCCCACCGCCTCTGGGCGCACCGCGCGTACAAGGCCAAGTGGCAGCTCCGCACGCTGCTCATGCTGTGCCAGACCCTCGCCTTCCAGGTCAGTGGCGTCGCGACGCGTAGCCACGCGTGGGGAGCTCTCCCAATACAAGGGACCGGGCGATAGGATGGCCGAGTGTCTGCAGCGTCATCGCGGTGCCCTCAGCAGTGAAAGCGCTTTGCAGGATGGGGAGGGGGGAGGGGGGTCGCATGGTGGCCGCGGCCGGAGGCAGAAGACTCACGCAGGACGCGCGGAACGGAACTCGCTTTACGGCCAGCGGGTCCAGCTGGATGATGCTAGCTTTCCTCGCACTGCACAGTGGGCCAGAAGACCGGTGAGGCGGTCGAAATCCCGGACGGGTTCAGTCAGAGTCGCTACATGGAACTAGAGACGCGTCTAGAGTTTTGCCTCCTTGCTGCGTCGGTCTTTTGGCCCACTGTGCACAGTCTCCCTCACACACCATGGGGCGTTTCTAAAGGCGGAGCGACGAAGCACAGTTTGCCATCGCTACGGGGCTCACGCGCGTCAGTGACTCGGTGTTTGTTTGCAGAACCACATTTTCGAGTGGGTGCGCGACCACCGCGTGCACCACAAGTTCACGGACACAGACGCGGACCCGCACAACGCCAGCCGCGGCTTCTTCTTCTCGCACATGGGCTGGCTCATGGTGCGCAAGCATCCCGACGTGCGCACCAAGGGCGCCGGCGTGGACCTCAGCGACCTGGAGCGCGACCCCATCGTCATGTTCCAGAAGAAGTACGTGGTCCCAGCTGCACCTGCCTGCCCTTGAACGTCCGCGCCGCACAGTGGACCAGAAAACCGGCGCAGGCGGTCATAATTCTAGACGCGTTTTGAGACACAGAGTCGCTAAAATGGGATTCGAACCCAACGTGCGACCCCACCAATAGATTCCTCTCTAACGAGGAATCTTTTAGTGGGGTCACTTGTTCGTTTCGAGTCCTGCTCGGCGACTCTGCAGCTCTAAACGCGTCTTGAACTTTGGCCACCTGCGCCAGTCTTCTGGCCCACTGTACGCCGTGTCCGGACCGTTCCTATTGTTTGTCCTTCCCCGCCGCAGGTTTTACCTGGTGCTGATGCCCCTGATCGCCTTCGTGATGCCCGCCATGGTGCCCGCCAAGCTGTGGGGCGAGAGCGGCTGGACGGCGTGGTACGCGTGCTCCATGGCGCGCTACACCCTGGCCCTGCACGGCACCTGGCTCGTCAACTCCGCGGCGCACATCTGGGGGATGCGGCCCGTCGACAAGTACGCCGTCCTGCCCTCCACCGAGACAAGACGCTGCACGTCAGGGTCCTGACGGCCACCTCTCTGTCCGCAGGTCCATCTCCCCCACCGAGAACGTCTTCGTGGCGCACGTTGCCTTCGGTGAGGGCTGGCACAACTACCACCACGTCTTCCCCTGGGACTACAAGGCGGCCGAGCTGGGCAACTACAAGGGCAACTTCACCACGGCCTTCATCGACTTCTTCTCGCGCATCGGCTGGGCCTACGACCTCAAGACCGTGTCCAAGGAGATGGTGGAGAAGCGCGTGCGCCGGACGGGCGACGGCTCGCACCCGTACGCCCAGCAGGCGCACGGCGACGGCGGCCACGACCACCACGGCGGCCACCACCACCAAGGCGGCCACCACCACCACGGCGACGAGGTGTGGGGCTGGGGCGACCGGGACATGTCGCAGGACGACATCCTCAGCGCCACCATCATCAACAAGGCGGATTAGATCGGACAGCGTCGGCCGCGTAGTCTGTAGTGTACCCGCCGTGTTAGACTCGACGGGGTAGCTCGACGGGGTGGTCGTGGTAGAGGCCGCCCCTCTCCATCCAAGCTGGGAGCGATCGCCGATACAATGCACAGTCGGTCAGAAGACCGTTGAGGCGGCCAAAATTCTAGACGCGTTTTGAGCTCCAGAGTCGCTGAATGGGACTCGAATCGAACGTGTGACCCCACCAGCAGATAGCTCTTCGAACGAGGAATCCAGTGGTGGAGTCAGGCGTCTGGTTCGAGTCCTGGTTTGCGACTCTGAAGCTCAAAACGCGTCTAGAGCTTTGGCCGCCGGCGCCGGTCTTCTGGCCCACTGTGCACTGTTGCCCCATCCTCCCTAGCTCCACTGGCCTACGCCCCACGGTGGGCGCAAAGTCCTTATTCAGGTTGTCGTGGATATTAAACCAGATGTATTTATTTATGGACCGTTGGACTTATTTGGTGCCGCCTGAGGCGCGCGAATCCCTCGACGTTGCAATACGGCGGGAAGCCCATCAGAGTTTGACGTCACTGGTTTGAAAGGGATAGGCTTCTTCTAAGTGTGTTGACTACGGAAAGCGAGGGGATCTTAAATTTGCCGGTTCGTACAAAATGATCTTAGCACGACAGTTATTGAGTCGTTTACAAGTTCCTTTCTCATCTTTGTTTGTTTCTGATTTGCATCGGATGCAGACGCTTGTTTCTTTTAAGCTCGAGATCACTCATTCGAGGGGGTAAGCGATGAAGCGTTTACGTGAGATGACAATAAGTGTTAGAATGAGCCTATTATTTATTTTATTTTATGTGATTTAGTGTAAATGGAAGGTGGGAGGCTCAGAGAGGCAGCCTGTAATCAAAATGATATTTATATGAAGAGCTTTCATTCCAACTCTGCAAGTTTTTAATGTCAACTTGAGCTCACCTGAAATGTTTTATTGGTTGTTTAGTAAAGATTCCAAAGCGTTTTTATTGTGTTTTTGTTGTTTTTTTTGTTTTGCTTTCCTCTACCCGAAAACACCGCGGGTTAGTTTCCTGTTGCTCGCCCGCTCTTATCAGCAGCACATTAGCGCAAGCCCTGAGGCAAGACTGTGCGTTAATAATTGCTAGTAGCGGAAAGGTTATGCGAAGAAGAAGAAGAAAGAACAAGGTACACAGCTCTGCTTGCTCTATGCGATTTATTGAGCGCTAATATACACGATAATACAGAAAAAGTTGAGATCGGGGACCATATTTCTGTAAATAGGACACCATTCCAATGAACACGATGTGGATCCCGACTTATATTTAAAACCGCACCCGTTGCAGGAAAAACTATGCATATTTTAATTTCTCTTCTAGGTCTAAGTATTACTAGGGTTATTGGATATAGCAGTACGTTGTTTTCATACTCTGTACGAGCTGCTCGCAATACATATATTTTTCTTCTTGTGTTACTCTGCTTACATAAAGCGAATAATTCTATAATTTCATACACCGCTCACTTTCTACTTTACGTTTCAATGCCTCGTGTCCCGGTGTTTTTGGGATAACAGAGATAATACTATTGCTACTTTAATAAGATTAAGCACTAATACGCCCAGGTTAAAATGTAAGTTTTACAGCCTGATATCACCAGTCGTTGTGCTACTTGAGTCGTTTATTATTGCGATTTCAAAAATATATTATATATATTTCATTTCAAGAAACCTTAAACGGGACTTTGTGCCTGTGTTAGAAACAGTAGACACGGGTAATCCTTAGGGCGACCTCGTCCGAGAAACGGCGTGGGCGGAGTTGAACCTGGGCCGTGGCGCTGAAGCGGTAGACTAGAAGCTCTTTCTGTTTGCGCCCCTGAGGCAGTGCCCTAGCATTTGGCGCTACCGAGGCGGGACCCCCGCATTGCCATGAGGAGGGCGGCACCGCCCACCACGGTTGACCAGCTCCAGCTAAAGCAAACAAAACCCATTGTCAGTTAGTTTAAGATTGAAAAGGAACAAAAACATGGAAGGAGTAGCGAGTAAGGCGTTCAGAGCCAAAAAAATTACCTGTTCGCCAGGAAGGTAGAATTGTTCAGGTTGGCAATCTTGCTGGGCATCTGCAACAAAATGCCACAGTCATTCATTGGCCTTTGCGTTGGGCATGATGTGGATGAATAAAAAGTTTAGATCTTTAATTACCTGAATGTCGCTTACCACGCGGGATGAGAAGGAGGGATCCACCGGGGACACCTTGGAGGCCATGTCAGCCATGCGGGCGAGGACGGCGTCGACGGCGGTCCTCACGTTGTCCAAGACGTTGTCGTCCAGAGGCTCGGCCTTGGCTGCCTTAGGCAGCATGGGCAGGGCGGCCAGGCCCAGGTCGCGAGCATCGCGACGACGGGTGACGGCCAGATCCCGGCGGGCCTGATTATCGGGGGCTTGTCGGTCAACAGACCGGGCTTCATGCCTCATTTCAGAGCGTCGTTCCAGGGATCGGACGTCGCGCCTGGCATCGGCACGTCGTTCCAGGGATCGCACGTCACGCCTGGCATCGGCACGTCGTTCCAGGGATTGCACGTCGCGCCTCTCCTCAGCGCGTCGTTCCAGGGATCGCACGTCACGCCTCTCCTCAGCGCGTCGTTCCAGGGATCGCACGTCGCGCCTGGCATCGGCACGTCGTTCCAGGGATCGCACGTCGCCCCTGGCATCGGCACGTCGTGTCAGGGATCGCATGTTACGCCTCTCTTCAGCACGTCGTTCCAGGGATCGCACGTCACGCCTCTCCTCAGCGCGTCGTTCCAGGGATCGCACGTCACGCCTCTCCTCAGCGCGTCGTTCCAGGGATCGCACGTCACGCCTCTCCTCAGCGCGTCGTTCCAGGGATCGCACGTCACGCCTCTCCTCAGCGCGTCGTTCCAAGGATCGCACGTCACGCCTCTCTTCGGCAGGTCGTTCCAGGGACCGCACGTCACGCCTCTCTTCAGCGCGTCGTTCCAGGGATCGCACATCACGCCTCTCTTCGACGCGTCTCCCAGCGCGTCGTTCGAGAGACCGCCTCTCTTCAGCCCGTCGCTCAGATGCCCGCACTTCTTCAGTGCGTCGCAGGGATCGCCTACTTCGCCTCTCGTCGTTTTCCCGCGCTTCAGTTCGCCTGTCTGCGGACCGAGCTTGGCGTCGCAGCATGCGGATGTCGTTGGTCTGCATGTCCTCTCGTTCCACGGATCTTGAGTCGCCGCGGCGGAGAGACCGTCCCTCGCGCCTCTCTTCGTCCGCACGCCTTTCGGCGCGTCTCTCTAGGGACCGACTGTCTCGCCGAAGCTGACGGGGTTCTTCGCTTCGCCTGTCCATTCTCCGGGCGTCCCGCGCCTCCTCTTGGCGACGGAGGGATCGCACCTCGCGCCTCTCTTCGTCGACTCGCCTCTCAGCTCGGCGTTCGACGCGCCGCACCTCCCGGTTGTCGTCTCGGCGACGAAGTTGGTCTCGCCTCTCGCTGTCAGCGCGTCGCTCCAGGGATCGCGCCTCCCGATGAAGGCGAGCGTCTCTCTGGTCTGCGGCGCGTCGCTCCAGGCTGTCTTCCTCTTGGCGGCGGAGTGACCGATTCTCGTCAACAGCTCGCCGCTCGGCGCGCCGCTCCAGGGACCGTTGGTCGCGGCGGAGCTGTCGGTCGGCGTCGGCACGCCGGTCGCTGCGCAGGGAACGGTCTTCAGATCGGCGTTCAAGGCTTCGGCGGTCAAGGCTGCGTCTCTCGCCAGCTCGACGTTCGATACTGCGTCGCTCTACGCGCTCGTCGCGTCGCACGTCAGCACGGCGCTCATCGGATCGTCGCTCATCAGCCCGTCGCACATCAGCACGTCGCTCCTCAGCTCGTGCGTCAGCACGTCGCACATCAGCACGTCGCACATCAGCACGTCGCACATCAGCACGTACGTCAGCACGGCGTTCATCAGCGCGTCGCACATCAGCACGTCGCACATCAGCACGTACGTCAGCACGGCGTTCATCAGCGCGGCGAACATCGGCGCGGCGAACATCGGCGCGGCGCACATCAGCACGTCGCTCCTCAGCTCGTACGTCAGCACGGCGTTCATCAGCGCGTCGCACATCAGCTCGTACGTCGGCACGGCGAACATCGGCGCGTCGCTCATCAGCCCGTCGCTCTTCAGTTCGCACGTCAGCTCGGCGTTCATCAGCGCGGCGAACGTCGGCGCGGCGACCGTCAGCACGGTGTTCATCAGCGCGACGAACGTCGGCGCGGCGCACGTCAGCTCGTCGTTCGTCGGTGCGGCGCACATCAGCACGTCGTTCGACACTGCGCCGCTCCGCGTCGACGCGGCGCTCCGCACTGCGTCGTAGGTCAGCCCCGCTGTCGACGCGTCGCCCACCAAAGTTGGAGGGCTGCACGTCTTGCGCTGCCTCCGGTACCAAGTCGTTGTTCCAGATACTGCATGAGTGAAAACGTTTATTACGGCGTGACACACGCGATCCCGTAACAGCCAGCAACGGAGACGTTCGCTTACGTTTCCTTGTCGAGTTTGTCCATGGGGTGCGCCAGGTCGTTGCCAGGGGGTCCGCCGAAGAGCCCCGCCGCGTCTCCCCAGACCGCGGCCGGGGCGCCCACCCACAAGTAGAGCAGCAGCGCGGACAGGATGCGCAGCCTCGGCCGCTTCATCGTCGCTGTGGGCCAAGACACCAGGTTGGAAAACAAGTCCCGTGCTGGCAGCAAGGTGAGTCCACCCGTCGCTTGTCTCTCTCGCACTCATGGGCTGCTCGCACAGCCACGAGAGAGACTGTGCCATGAAACGCCGTGTGAATTGGTCTACTGTCAGACTAACCTGCAGGTGCCAGTGCTGAGTCTGGAAGGACGCGGTGCTGAAGTGGCAGAGACTGGCTCGGGAACCGCTGCAGGCCTGAGGGCTGGGTGGCGACGTGGAGGACTGCTTGAGGGAGCTGGGGGTGCACTGTGGCGTCGCTCTGCGTTGTCACGGCTTTTATAGGCCGCGCCGGGGGGTGGCCGAGCTGGCGACGCCATTGGCTGCCGCCCCACCCGGCCCGGAGAAGCAGCTGCGCCCCCACTGCGCATCCTGCAGGCGTCCTGGCCGCGCGCCGAGCGCCTGACGAACCCCGGATAGGCAGCCCGCCGCGCGACGGTGCGTAGCTGGAGCAGATATTGCCTACCCAGACGGGCGCTCAGCCCACGGGGTTTGCAACCGCTGCGGCCATTTACAGTGCTGTGGCCGCCGCGTCCCGGTGCGTAGCTGGAGCAGATATTGCCTACCCAGACGGGCGCTCAGCCCACGGGGTTTGCAACCGCTGCGGCCATTTACAGTGCTGTGGCCGCCGCGTCCCGGTGCGTAGCTGGAGCAGATATTGCCTACCCAGACGGGCGCTCAGCCCACGGGGTTTGCAACCGCTGCGGCCATTTACAGTGCTGTGGCCGCCGCGTCCCGGTGCGTAGCTGGAGCAGATATTGCCTACCCAGACGGGCGCTCAGCCCACGGGGTTTGCAACCGCTGCGGCCATTTACAGTGCTGTGGCCGCCGCGTCCCGGTGCGTAGCTGGAGCAGATATTGCCTACCCAGACGGGCGCTCAGCCCAAGGGGTTTGCAACCGCTGCGGCCATTTACAGTGCTGTGGCCGCCGCGTCCCAGGCGCATGCACACGGCTGCCTATGTCACCGCCACCAGCCTCGCCGTGCGGAGTGACCAATCATAAGGCCGAGTGGAAACCGTCCTCTATACTTTTGGGTGTGGTTGTTGGCGAGGCGCGTGACGTCGGCAGGCCGAGGAGGACGGTCGGCGCGGCGCTCCAATCCCACGCCCCAGTGGCTCCGAAACGCGTCCTCCGCGCCCCGCGACCCCTGGACCCCGCCAGCTCCCTTATCAGTACCGCCGCAGACCCCCGGCTCCGGTACCCGGCCCCAGCCGCACTGCACAGTGGGCCAGCAGACCGGCGCAGGCGACCAAAACTCTAGACGCGTTATGAGCTCCAGAGTCGCTAAATGGGACTCGAACCGGACGTGCGACCCCACCGATGGATTGCTCTCCGAAAGAGTAATCCATTGGTGGGGTTACACGTTCGGTTCGAGTCCCATTTAGCGACTCTGGAGCTCATAACGCGTCTAGTGTTTTGGCCGCCTGCGGCGATCTTCTGGCCCACTGTGCGCTGGGCACGGCGACGGGCCGCGAGTTGGGGCGCGCAGACGCCGCGATGCCGGCCCAGGGCGTGGGCAACCCCGTCGGCGACGACCTTGCCGCCCATCCTCGCGTCACGCCCCCGCCGCGCGCACAGACAGAGAGACTGCGTCGCAGAGGGTGGCGCCGCCGGCGGGCAGGCACCAGGTGCAAGGGATGCCGCCGCGCGTCCGATCCCATTTCCACGCCGAATCGGATTAGGCTCGCGGTCGGGCCGCTCGACGGACAGCTGCGCCGCCGTGCGCCTCAGTCACTCGACGCGGCTCCAGTCAGCAGCCGGGCCTGCAGCCAGTGCCACTGGAGGGAAAGATTCAGTTTCGAACCCATGTGGCCAACCAACTCCCACGTCCCCCCTTTTGGCTGTGACGCCGTGTATGACGTCAGCAGCGGTCTCCCGAAATCGGCGGGCCGCGGCGCGGAGACGGCGCGCGGTACCAGTATCGCAGTATCGCGCAGTGAAGCGACTAATGGAATGTGAAATTGTTTGTCACTTGGTTAGACGCGCTGGCTGGCGACACCGTTGGGAGGCTCACTCTCCTCTCCCTCTCCTAACGTTTCAAGTCATCAAATAATTTGAAGTGCCCTTAAACCCCTTGTGGAAGGTTCTCTCTCTGATATGGTAGGGTTGAAAAGCAGTTTTTAAGTGTATTGCCATTTAATGCCTCAAAGTATTAAAAATAGTACAAACCTATAGCTAAAAGCACATATCACTTGTACAATAATATAAAGTCATGTGTGGAGGTACAAAAGCTGCAAGGAACATAATAGAGCAGCACAGCTGCTTGTATTTGTGACCAACATGCTTCCAGCCGGTACTACATGAATGACAAAGCGAGGTGAAGTCCCAGTTAAATCTTCTATGTCTCCTTCAAATTTTATCATTACACAGTAAAGATTACAATAAAAATTATTTAGAAATCAACACCAAAACAACAAAGTTTCCATTAATTACGTATTTAATCTTTAAGGCTAAAGTTGCTATACAGCTGCAAAAAATACTTTTCAAGTCAAAATGAATAAAACACAGACTTACTACCGGTGGTCTGACAAACTTTGGAGCACATGAAAAAAAAAAGGCAATTTTTCTTAACGGAGTTTTGAAAATGAAAGAAACAAACATGCCTGGTTATTATAATAACAATAATAATAATAATAATGAGAATACTGCTGTAAGAGGTAACCTATCAGTTGAAGTACTAAAAAGTAAGCAATGTAATGGCAATTATCTATCACACTAGACTTTGGAAAACATATTAATAATAATAAAATATGTATACACTATAACTTAAACAAAAAATGAAAAGAACTTAACATAGCAATGTTTGGGAATTTTGGGATAGATGGGTACGACTAGAGTAGAGATGAACTGGATGATGAAAACTAGAACATAATGCCCTGCAGAGGTAACTGAAAAGCAGAAAAACACAAAAAAAGGAAGCATGAGCAAAATGTTTAAAAAGGTGAAACCTTCACTTCAGTCTTCCACCAGTCTGTTTCATTTACATAAAATTGCTCAAGGAAATTGCTTATGAATAAACTCCACATCACATTGACATCCACACACAACCAGATCATACCTTAATTCAATGGTATAAAAGGACATTTCTTTAATTTTTTTAAAATGGTAACCACAAAATCTTTCAAAATGCCCTTACATAAACAAGTGTAGGTATGGCAGTGCTGAAATTTAATCTCATTTAAATACAATACAAAATTAGATTGTGATCACTTATTGGTGCACTCGTAACTAAAACTCTTAAAATTTAAATCCCTTTGTTGAGAAAAAAAGGAATTGCTTTGCACACTTGGTGTGTCTACGACTATGAGTCAAGCAATTCAAAATCAAGTCTTATTTTACAGGTCATGCTAAATCATGAGTAATAGACACACCACGTCATGGTCACAAAATTTTAAATGCAGTCCTAACAAATACTGTGAAGGGACTTTGAGAAATTCATTACTTCCTGATGCGCCCAGCAACATTGTTGAGGGTGATCAATGGTGTTAGTCTATCGCTGAATCTGTGATAGTTCCTCTCCAGCTCTCGCTGGTAGTCTCGTTGATCAGCTCCAATTAAAGTCTTGTTCTTGCGCAAAGCATCAGCACACTTCTTGGAGAAGTCCTTAAAGCACAGTCTTAGTTTATTTTGGAATTTGGTTGGGGCCTTCTGTCCATCCACTAAGTCGGAGAGGAAAACCAAGGCAACCTGGAACAAATATGAGAGTTGATTTAAGTTCTGGTACAAATGCATTTGTCCAAACAAAATTATGTTAGCATTTTCATTATCAGTTTCTGAAAAACTAGATATTTTCCGACAGGTGAATAATTAAACGTAAACTGAACAGACTGCTGGGTGCTCACCTCCATGGGGCCCTGGTTGACGGTCGTCCCGATGCAGCCCTGCAACACCATCTGCAGGATCTTGGGGTCTGGCGGCTCCTGGTAGATGGACTGCGCCAGCTCGGCCGTCTTCTTCTGGATGTCCTCGATGGCCACCTCGATGGGAGTGAGCTCCACCACCTTGCGGCTCACCACCTGGATCCTGGTCTTGACGTAGGGGAAGTGGTTGGTGGTGGTGAGGATGGTCTTGCGCTTGTACTGCTCGTGCAGCTCGCCGTGCGCGCGGCCCGTGGACGTGAAGGGCGTCGCGTACACGAACCGCTTGATGTTGAAGTTCCTGTCGAAGTAGGTCTGCCGGTGGCGCAGCTCGTACGCCTCGAAGTAGGGCTCCACGTAGGTGATCTGGATGTACGCCTTGTCCGGGTCCAGGGTGCTCGTGTCCACGGCGTTCGAGTCCTTGATGACGTGCACGTTCTCGGCGCCGTACCGCTCGGCGTAGAAGTTCTCCAGGCGGCTGAAGATCTCCGGCAGCTTGGTGAGGGTGGGCTCCTTGTAGATGAACTCCTCGCCGTTAAGGTCGCCCAGCTTGGAGCCGTAGAAGCCGACGCGGAAGTACGTCCCGAAGACGCGCTTGCCCTGCAGCTGCTCCACGCGTGTGAAGGCCTCGTGCAGCTTGGCGTGGATGGCGGCCAGCCGCTTGTAGTCCCGGTTGGCCTCGGCCATGGGGATCAGGATGCTGTACACGTCGTTGACGGCCTCGTACATGCCGGCCAGGTTGAAGGAGCTGGCCGCGTGCTCGAGCAGCCCGACCAGGCCGATCTCCGTGAAGTCCTTGCCCAGGCAGATGCCCTCCTCCTCGGGGCTGACCACGTCGTCGGACACGGCGCTCTCCTCCAGGGCGTTGGGCGTGACGCGCTCCAGCGCCACGGCGCCCAGCGGCAGGTGAGGCCGCTCCTCCAGCATGTGCAGGTACTCGGCGACCAGGGCGGCCGAGTGCACCAGGCACATGCCGGCCTCCGTGTGGTTGTTGCGCTCCATGTGCTTCTGCGCCATGTTGGCCAGCCAGGTGAGGCGCAGGTCCGGGGAGTTCTGGTAGCCCTTGGCGATGCGGTACATGAGGTCCAGCAGCATCTCGGGGTCCTCCTGGAACTCCTTCATCTTGACCGTGTCCGACAGGATCATGTGCAGGTTGAACACTAAGTCCTTAACCTGCTCCGGGAACGTCGTTTCCTGGAGCTCCGTGTCGCCGCTGGCGTACACCAGGATGGTCTTGAGGGAGCGGCGCAGCGACTCCTCGCTGAAGGTGCGGCTCGTCCCGACCAGTGAGCTCAGCGACATGGTGACCTGCATCTTGACGCGGGCGAAGTTGTTGCCGATCTCGAAGTTCTGCCGCATGAGGAGATAGAGCGAGGCGGACGCCTGGGAGCGCACGGCGGCGCGGTTGGAGCTGCAGTGGCGCAGCAGCTGCAGGCACAGGTCGGCGCACTGCTCCGTCTCCTCGTCGAACAGCAGGTTGGGGAACTTGAAGACGAGCGCCCTCTGCGTGGCGAACATGTGCCTGAGCACGGTGGAGCTCTGGTTGCGGGCCAGCGCGTGCAGCAGCACCTTGAGCACGGCGCCGAGCAGCGGCTGCAGCGCGTCGGAGCGCGACGCCACGGCCACCATCTGCTCCAGGGTGTCCAGCATGATGAGGCTCATCTCCGTGGCCAGGTTGCTCTCCAGGTGCGCGTCGGCCTCCACGTCCACGGCGGGCCGGTCGCTGGGCTCCAGGCTGGGCCGGTACGCCATCTGCTCCTTACGCCAGCGCAGGCGGTCCGCCCCTGCCACGCCCGGCCCAGGGCTCGGCCCCGCCCCCGAGGGGGACCCGCCGGCCACGGCAGCGCCGCCCACCTTGTGGCGCAGCATCATCTCGTTCCTGGCAGAGCTCTGCCCTAGGATCATGTCCTCAAGCTTGGACTTGGCGTCCGTGGTCTTGGCCAGGGTCTGCGGCGCCACCCGCTTGAGCAGGTCCCGCTTGCCGCGGTACTCGAACGTGTAGCTGCCCACGAACAGCGTCTCGAGCAGCTGGTGGAAGCGCTGGGGCGGCAGCTCGGCCCACCACTGCTTCAGCAGGGTCTTGTTCATGTTCTTGAGCACCCAGAGGAAGCACACCAGCAGGTGGCGCGTGGTGTCCGCCGTGAGGCTGCTCTTCCTGGGCTGCGCGTAGGGGTCGTAGGACTCAGCGCTGGCGGTGTTGGCGCGCAGCCCGAACATGGACGTGCCGGCGATGGCCATGGCCACGGACTGATTGATGCCGGGCTGCGGCTCGGGGCCGTCCTCCAGCGTGGGGGACATGAGGGAGCGGCCGCGCTCGCGCCACCCGTGCAGCTGGTGCAGGTTGTCCATGACGATGGTGAGCAGCGGCAGGTACAGCGCGGCGACGCGCGCGCGGCACTCGGCGTCCTCGTAGCGGGGGTCGCCGTCGTGGCCCGTCATAAGGTTGCGCACCATGTTGACGGCCTTGGCGTGCAGCGCGGCGTGCGGCAGCGTCAGTACGGCGGCCAGGTCGCCCAGCACCAGCCCGATGAGGAAGTGCTGCTGCCGGAACTCGAGAGACAGCTCGGAGAAGCTGGTGCGGTCGCCGCCCACGAGCGTCGACACGAAGGACGACTGGCTGTTGGACGAGGTGACGGAGGGCGTGGGCGAGCACGGCGCCGAGGACGGCGTGAAGGGCGTGCCGAAGGGCAGATTAAGCGGCACGAGGTGCTCGTGGCTGCACACGATGCGCAGGAAGTCCACCTTGAGCCCGATCAGGCCCACGGCGTCGGGCAGTGACGAGATCTTGGCCGACATCTGCTTGTAGTAGGTCTTGATGAGCGACAGCACGTAGCCGCGGTCCATGACGGAGAGCAGGTCGAAAAGGAAGAAGGCCAGGCTGGCGTTCATGCTCTGCGCTAGGCGCGGGTCCTTGCTGCAGCGCGAGATGATGTCCGAGGTGAGCGTGGCCACGAGGGTCGTCACGTCGTCGGTGAACTGCTCCGAGAGGCGGCCCTGGGCGCGCCGCGGCGCGTCCAGGTTGTCGGTGGCGGCCAGGTGCTCCACCATGCTCTTCACCATGAGCTCCAGCAGGAACCACGCGTTGGCCATGGCCAGCTCGCGCGCCGCGCCACTCGACACGACCCACTGCAGGGCCAGCTCCTCGTGCACCAGCCGCACCACGTTGGCCACGTTGGGCACCACGGCGGGGCCGCCGGCCGCCGTGCGCATGCTGGCAGTGCGGTCCAGGCCGCGCCCCGTGGCCGCGACGCCGGGGGCGGCCATCGGCGACATGACGCCGGGCACCTCGTCCTCCACCAGCCCGTGCAGGTTGGGGTTGCTGCTGGAGCGCAGCGGGGTGGGCACCATGTCCGGCACGGCGGGGGGCAGGCCGCTGCCCTCGGCGGGGTGCGGCAGCGCGCACTGGTAGGTGATGTAGGCCGTGAGCAGGCTGTGCCGGCCGTGCTGGTCCCGCTGGCCCTCGCCGAGGCCCTCGGGCAGCGCGGTGATGCTCTTCACCAGGCTGGCCAGCGCCTCGAACGTGGTCTGGCCGATGTTCATGAGCTGGCCGCCCACCACTGGGGGCCGAACCAGCAGCAGCACCAGCTTGTCGAGGATGACGGGCAGGAACTTGACCAGCGGCTCGGACTTGGCGTGCGTCAGCTCCAGGATGCTCGTCTTGAGCGCGGGCTCCATGTTGGCCTCGCCGATGCGCGGCGGGATGGAGCCGTCCTCCAGCGCGGCGCACAGCCCCAGGAACTTGTCCAGGTACTTGTCCTGCGTGTGCACGGACGACACGGCGTCCAGCACCACCACGAAGATGCCCTTGTGATTGTCCACCCACTTGGTGCCGGGCAGCAGCACGTCGGGCGGGATGTACGAGTAGTTGGGCGGCGGGTGCTCCATCATGACGGGCAGGCAGAACTCCCCCGTCTGCAGGCGGCCGTCGCGGAACACGGGCAGCCACGTGTAGCCCACGGGCGTCTCCACCGTCGTCTTCTCCTCCTTGCGCTGGCAGCTGATGTGGTAGAAGGTGAAGAGCAGGTGGTGCTGGTCGCCCAGGTTGGCCGGCAGCTTCAGCTTGAACTCGTCGTAGAAGTCGGGGCACTTGCTGTGGTAGCTGACGGTGGTGTACGCCTCCGTGGCGAACTCGGGGCACGACGACTTGCCGAAGATGACGGGCATGGCGTTGTGCTCCTCCTCGCCGCACATGAGCTGCATCTTGACGGCGATGTTGCGCGCCGAGCCCGTCCGCCCGGCGAAGTTGAGCTCCTTGGGGCTGACGTACAGCAGGTTGCGGTACGAGTAGTGCGGGATGAACATCTCCCTGGGGGGGAACTCGAGCACCTCCTTGGTGGCGCGCCCCTTCTCGTCCGGGTACGGGTTGATCCTGGCCAGCTCGGGCGTCAGGCAGTACGGCACCTCGTCCGGGCACGGCGAGATGTCCAGCTTCAGGGTGCCGGGGATGCACTTCCTCTTGTGCATGGTGCAAGGGCGTTTCAGGTCCACCAAAAATTTGTACAAGTCTTCATCTCTCAGACGGTCTTGTTCTTGCTTGAAGAAACTGGAAACAGTCAGTGTCACCGGTCGGAATGTGTCCAAGCCAGAGCCAAAGTCCTCAGGAGACCAGCTGCGTCTCTTTTCAGAACCACTGCGCCTTTCTAGGGAACCACGACGAGTCAAAGTGCCCATGTCAGAGGCTCGTTTCTTCAGTTGTTCCAAGCTGGTTTGGCTGTGTTTCCGGTCGAGACTGTTTGATGCGCTTCCTTCCTTGTCACTGCCAGAATCTCTATCAAGGCTGTTCACACCAGTAATAATATTCATCACATAAATAGCAGTCCAAGCAAATGGCATGCGGTATTTGCCGAGTCTTTCACAAGCAGCGACAGCATTAGCCTTCACCTTTTCTCTATTTTTATCATCCTTCATGTACGGTTCAGCACATTCATTGATATCACCCTGAAGAACCTTTTCAAGTTTTATGACAAGAAAGAGATCAGGGGATGGATACGTTATATCAAAGATACATGACCTACTTAAAGTGCTGCTGTCACTGTATGGAATATGAGAGGTTAACATTCTCTTCAACCCTTCTTGATTCATGTCAAAATAAAAGTTTTCTGAGATTTTCTTCTTTTCCTTGCAATCATAGAGAGCAATTGATGCAAATATTGGTTCTACTTCGAGATCTAACTTGAGCTGAAGACATTTCACTTGAATACGGTGACCCATATGTTCTGTTGGGATGTCAGCTGAAATCCTTCGCTCAATCATATCTTCCTCATCTTGTGGTGGATACAATGAGAAAACAGCATCTTGCCTCCCCTCTTGTCGGCGAGACTCATTGAGTTTATCAATCGTTTCAGGTGCAGTCCTTTCCAGGAGACCTGTAATGACAGGGTCACTAACGGAGTTTTGTAAATCAAAGCTAGCCCAGCTTCCACGAGGCGTGTCAGCAGATGTCACAGACAAACGTCCACTGCCAATAGATTGGTTATCAAGAGGTGGAACATTATTAGCAGGGGCAGTTTCACCGTCTACTTCAAATTCTTGATGAGGAATATTTTGGAGAGTTGTAAGACGTTCTTCAGATCTATCTTGCGAAAAAGCACTACTAGAATGGTGACGGTATCTGTAGTCCACCACAATCCAATCACGAGTGTAACTTTCCACACAATCCCGGACTTGGGGTGAAAGTTCAGAGACAGGTTCCTCTGGTAGAACTGGGGCTTCTGTGCGAATCTTGCGAGGTATAACACCAACCTGAAATGTAAAATGTCGTTAGCACACAAACATCCTTGAGTATGAATGTTTTGACATTTTTGATAAATTCATAGAAAACAAACCTCAATGTCATTGACTGGAAAGTCAAGCATTGCTCGTAAGGGATCGCGGTCAATGAGAAGTTGATGTTGTTGAATGAAATCCTCATAGTCAAGGGGATCCACAACATCGCCCAGAGATACTGTGGAAGGCACCCCTGATGCATTGCTTGCAGTCTTTGAAGCATCTCTTGAGTATGAAGTGGCTGCAATTTGACGTCTGACATCTGAAGCATGTTGCTTTGTTAATTTTTGAGCAAATGCTCGCTGAACAGACCCCATTTTCCACTTTGTGGTCAGGCAGGTGTTCTAGTTTCGAGTTATCATTCCTGTAGAACAAACGTTCATTAAGAGATGAGAGATGAAGATAAAATAATTAAAAGTATCAGGTTTCTGGAAAATTTCCCTTCCTTTCTCTAAAGGTGGAAAATTTAGAGCTAGAAACACCTGAAATTTGATTGGTTCATGCAACTGAAATCCAGAAAAGATAATGTACATTGTAGGTCATTATGACTATCTTAGACAACTTGGTCGACGGCGTGCTCAACCAGAGAGGTACATTCAAAGATAAGTCACTTACTTTCACGGTAAATAAAATACTTTTCCAACAAGCTGCCAGAACCATTGATAGACAGACGCTCCAGGATGTAAGCAAACAACAAAACGAACAGCAACAACATGAATGAGTCATCGTTCAGCAAATTTCTAAAAGGCTGTGAAACCTCGAGGATGACGCTCAGCATGGAGACAAGCTACTAACGTAGGGAGACGCAAGGTTTGGGACACCCTCCGGTATTTCAACACTTTCAGACTATTTAATTGCGATAATCATCCAATTTTATCTGGTCTATGGAATCAGGAAGGATCATTGATGATGTTAATACCTTTTATTTGGCAATCGGTTGAATATTTCCCTGAAATAAACCACGAGAACTGCGTGTCACCAGGTCATGTCAGATCTCGCGAGAGAGAGGTCCGATTTTCTAACCTACGAAACTGAAGACTTTATTTATGTCGATGATATTTTGAGTGACAAATGTCATCTTCGTCGTCCTACATGATAGAAACTATCATAAGAGTAGTCGGATGTGACGAAAGTATCGCCAATTCAAAGTAAAGTGTTAAAAAGAAACTCCGAAGTATGTCTGTCTCACTTCCTCCATACTACATGACCTGGTGACAGGAAGCGGGACCTTGCGTCTCCCTACGTTAGTAGCTTGTCTCCATGCGCTCAGAGGGGGGTTCAGTCGGCTATACTCATCCCAGCGTAACCTTTCCAAAAGTAGTCCCTCTCCCCAAATCAGCACATTTTTTTTCGAAATTTATATGAAACAAACGATTGATTCCCGAAAAGAAGTTCAACGATGTTGTAACAGGCAGTGACAGCTGCGTATAGACAGGATGACTGCACAGAGTCACCTGGCTCAGTGTGAATAGCCAGGAGGCTATTCACCCTCCACTCCGCTGGAGCCTATAAATATAAGTGTTTGATCTCAATAAATCTCTCTTGTATCCCAGACCACCGGCTTGTCATTTCATCCTGACCCTTGATACAACATGGCGCAGTCTTGACGGAACTGGAACACGTGGTGAAGTAGAAAGGAAATAGTGTCAAGTGGTAGAAAAGTGAAAAGAAAAACTCCAGTGTGTAGGGAAGACAAGTGGGTGAAGAACTAGACCAGTCGTAGAGCAATCAAGTTTATTCAGAAAATGCATTCAGGTGACAGCTTAGTGGGGCCGGTTCATTTGAACGGACCAGATATGAGTGATGCTTGGATTCAGTTTAAGCAGAAGTTTGAGCTGTTCTTGATTAAAGAGAAAGCCACAGGGGCAACTTCTGAAGAGAAGTGGGCTTCACTACTCCTTCAAGGAGGTGATAAACTCAGGCACTTGTATAATTCTTTTGCTGAGTCACTAGCTGCTCAGAGAGTAGTCACTGAATCAGGAGAAATTGAAATAGTAAACAACAAGCGTAATTATGATGCAGTTGTGAAGAAGATTGATGAGCTTACGTCGGTAAAAAAGTCTGTCACTGGCTACAGGGGAGACTTTAACAACAGAAATCAGAAGTCAGGGGAGCCCTTCATGAGTTGGCTCACTGACCTTCAAACAAAGGCTGTAAATATGGGACTGTTGAGGAGTCCATGCTAGTTGATCGTATCATTTGGGGGACCAATGACAGACGATTGAAGGAAACACTCCGAGGAAAAGTAACGCTGGACCTGGAGACGGCTGTAGCTCTCAGTAAGGCAGCAGAAGCCTTGGCTAAAAACGACCCAAACAACAGTCGAGAAGTTGACAGTGTGTATAGGGTCAGGAAGAGAGCACATGACCACAATGAGGAGAAGCCATCCACATCTCGTGGGCATCAAAGACTGAGGGGTGTCCTCAGGCCCTCCTATAGAGGCGGTAAGAAGTGCTTCTACCCTGAGGTACTGAGATGAAAACGTGTGGATGGGAGAACAAATGCCATGTGCGCGAGTAGGCATTAAAATAAAATTTCAATGGAAGATGTACAAAGCGGAGCAGATCATTTGATCTACGTAAAGTAGACCGACACAAATTAGACCAACCTATTTTTGACCGACCTTAATAACAATATTGAATGTGATCCTCCCACTGGGAGTCCTCGATCAGCTTCCGTGAAAGGGGGAACCTGCCTTCATCCGGAGATCCCTGTCGCGCAATTCGACAGATAAATGGATATCGTATTGGGCTGGCCCACCCGATATGCGCGCGGTTTCTGTGGTACAGTGAGAGCACAGATTCTGAGGCCTTACTTCAGAGGGGTGAGAATCCGTATTGGAACCTGCAATCCGAGTGCCGAGTCTAATCAACTCCTCTACCCTGACCGCTCAGCCACCGAACCAGCTTGTCGGCGCTGATGTTGAAACTCTTGAGGTGCTTGCCAAGAAATCTGGTCCCAAAAAAATTGCAAATTTGGCGGTCCCAAAACCGGGACCTTCCACTCCCCACCTGAAGCTTTTAACCGCTGAGCCACCGGGACGCCACACCTATCTTCGTGGCAGCGGTCATCTTCAAACTTTGGCTACCTATTTCTCGAGGAGGCAGATCAAGAGAAGTTTCAAGATGACCGCTGGCACGACGAACAGCACGGTGTCCCAGTGGCTCAGTGAACCCTGCGCGAAAGTGAGATATTCTGTAAACGAATAAGTTTAAAGCAAATAAAACATTTATTACCTATCTCAACGGCGCCACCATCCCGACCCGCGCCGCCCCGCCACCCCGCTGGAGCCTCTCCATTTTTTTCAAGTTACAAAATGATGGTAGGGTACAAGGGTTTTATTGAGAGAAGACGCCATGTTCATTTTTATCATTTTCATTCATTTGTCGATATGAAGAAAGAGGGATACAAGAATTTACATCCAGCATCAATTAAAATCAGTAAAAAATGAAAAAAAAAAATAAGATAGAAACAAAAATGGGAAAGAAAAAAGAACTACACTGCATCCTTACGTTAATTCTGTTTCCTTACAGAACTTAAAGGCACATCAAATCAAAATAACACAGCCTTTAATTTAAGCCTTCACCACATTTCTTTATGGAAGTCAAAAAATTCAATCATTACAAACATTCAATGCCACAATTATTGAAAATAGAAATAAACAGGCATGCATTTAAAGGATTTCACTGTTCCCCTTGCAAATCAATCTAGGCCATCTAAACTACTATGCTGCCAGTACAGTTCTAACTCGTAGTGAAAATATCTCAGTGTCCCTTCTAAAAGGGGACTTGGTGATTATCACATGGTGATAAATGCACCCACTGTAAATCATTAGTATATTTACAAATAAAACATAACGTTTGGAAGTAAACTAAGAGAGAACAGTGAAATGTTATCTTAGTTAAAAATGTATACATCTACAAAACTACTTCTGAAGACTTAACAGATTAGAGTAAGAAGGCAGTGATGTAAAAATTTGTACAAAAGTATACTTTATAGAGTAGATTTATACAAAAGAAGGCAACAATGAGTGTAGACAACACTCAAATCTATGTGAAAATACATGCACATATTTATTAAGTACAGCATTAATTTAATTAAAAAGATCCATCAGCAATGAATGTCAAATAACTGAAAATTCAATGAAGTACATACATGCACATGTAATTACTCAGGTTTATAAAATAGACTACCATTGAAAGGAAAACCTGAACAACATTGTAAAATAAATCCAAACTTAAAGAGTACTCTCAAAGCGTCTTGCATCTGATTAAAACAACTAAGGTTCAAACATTTGCCTGTTAACATTAAGAAGGCAAAAGGAAGGTTTTAAAAAAAAAACAACAACACATTTTGGTAACTGATGCCTTAGAGTAGTAGCTATCACAGATATGAAAGTTACCAAACCAACTGTTAGTATAACATTTTTGAAGTGAGGATAAAGCAACCAAGTAAACAGAAAAGTCCCCATAAAAAGATCCTGGCATGCCAACACCATCAGTGCTTGAACATGACACAAGGAGCAATGTTTAAAATTTTCCTGGATTTTTTTTAGTACAGAACCTGGTATTGACTTGAATCGCAGGAAAACCCGCAACTCACAACAGCAAATTTTGAAGCTTATGTTACATAATAATAATTAAATAAAGACAAGCTGTTTAAGCAAGATGCCTGACTGGACAGAAACATTGCAATTGTAATAAATCCGCACTGTTAAGTTAAATATGTGGTAGGTAAAGCCACACAAATCAAAGAGACTTATGAGATATTACAGACAATCAACGAAAATCAACTCCGTTAATTGAGATTTGCTTCACAAGCCATGGGACCATGGGTACATTTTCTCACATTCACCCAACAACTCGCTAGGACTGACTACAAGAAAATTGACTTTAAGAACAATATTCAGAAGGAAACCCATTTTAATTCACACAAGGTTGTTAGAATAAAGACAAAAACCGAACCTGCCATCATAGAGGTAAATGACATGTGCATATTTAAATAAATTAAGGAAACTCATATAGCCAGCTTCTTTCAGGTAACACTGAAAAAATTAACTGGCAACATTCCGTTTTCTGAAAAGGATGTAGTCTACTTTCACATATGTGACAGACCTTGTGTAGTTTCTGCTTCAGGTCATTATCATAGATCTAGCTTAAAGAAGTAAGCACAGCCGTAGTGGACGATATTGTAAATTTCTGCATACCTATGTGTTTAAGATAGAGCAAGTGAAACCTGATAATCCAATCTGGTGTGTCTGTATCCCATCTAGTCACAATCACAAAGAAAGTCTGCACAGCCAAGTATTACATATTGAGTTTATAAACTGACTACAATTTACATCATTCTACACAAGTTTCTTTGATAGATAAGTTTATACACAATACATATTCTAACAAGAGGAGAACTGTACAAAAGTTTATATCTACTGGCAAGATCACCATTCACATTACGTGATTCAAGTTCATTATTTTGAGAACAAGGAGATTTTAAATATCCTAGAGCAGTCCTGTGAAGAGTCAGTAAGTAAAGAGCTACAAAGATAAGAATTATATAAAATATGCAAACCACTTTCTAACTTTTCAGATGAGGGGCTGTATGATCCCAGAGAATTGTTATTTACGTAGAGAGAAATTCATGAGACAAGTTCTTTTCATTGCTTGAGTAGGTTCAAAATATTTTATTTTCTTTAATAAAAGAGAAATTAAGACAAAAAATTAGCAACATTAAAAAAAAATACAACCTTTCGAAAAATCTTTTTTAAAGTTTTCATCAATAGTCAAACATTCCAAGGCAATTAGAAGGTATGCACCAAAAAATTGGCCAGTAGAACAGTCATAAGTTTATTTTAATGTTCCCTAGGTTTGCTTTATGTGGTTCACATTATGTCTAACAGCTTTAAACACCTTCCAGTAGATTATCTTAAATTATATGACACACCTTAATTGAGAAACTACAAAAATATTTGTCAGGAAACTAAAATCAACACTAAGTAAGTCATGTGACTAAAATACATAACTATTTCATACAACTGACACACACTTCCAACACGTCTCCCTGAACCCTCTCATTTTGTAGGTGATTAGATTTGCTAACACCTACAAAAGCACCAGAAAAACGAACGAACATAGGTAGCTTACATTCCTCGTAAGTCGCTTCCAAGTTCTCACAAACAATCATTAATGTGCAGATCGTGCAACAAAATTAGGAGAGGAGTGCTTGCAGACTATGTAGGTTTACACAACTACATATGATACTACCCCACAGACAACGCAAAAACACAATTAACTGGTAACATTTGACTGACAGTGTATTTATACACCTCATACTTGGACTGTCAGAACATAGTTACCGCTACCAAGCGCGCTCCTCGGAGTCTATATACATGCACATATCAAAGAAACAACACCCAAGTAAAACCTGGCGCTGTTTCCCAGTGATAGCAGTTCCCAGGCTCTGGCGGGGGCCCTGCATAGCTGTCCTTCGGGCCCTTTGCGAGCGACCCAGCGAGGTATAGCAGGCAGTAGTCCCAAGACGTGATGTGCTTGCCCTGGGACTCCGACCAGCAGCCCGGAGAGCAGCCCGCCTTCTTTTCTGTCCTTGGGGCCGTCGGGGCCCTCGGGGGAGCCCTTGGTCGCTCCTTAGGGCGAGGGCGCGGACTCGGATGATCCTTCCGACAGGGAGAGGGTCCCCTCGCTCGAGTTGACCGACGACGCCTTGGTGGGCGCACGGCGCTGTCTCAGCACGGAGGGGTCGAAGTTGGGGTGCCGCCGGGCGTGTTTGCTGGAAAAGGAAAAGCACACAGACGGTTAGAAACCAGCCAACCGCACCAGGGTCGGGGTTTCACCGAGTCCCACCTCGGTACCGGCACTCACCTCAGGTGGTCGCTCCTCATGAACTTCTTGTCACAGACGGGGCAGGCGAAGTTCTTCTCGCCGGTGTGCGTTCTGGTGTGCCTGGCCAGCTCGTCGGAGCGCGCGAACCTCTTGCCGCAGCCGGCCCAACTGCAGCCGAACGGCCGCTCTCCTGCACGACAGAAAACAGCAAACGGGTTAGAACACTGCCGTCGCAAACCGCCATGCCATGCGCCCAAGTCGTGGGGGGTTGCAGTTGGGACTAGGACTCAAGAGACACGCCCGCCAACGAGGCCTAGACCGTGTCATACCGCCATCGAGTCGCCGGACGCCCCCAAACGACAGCATGCAGGTGGCACCGCCACAGCGCTCACACCTCGCGGGCCTTGGGCGACTGTGTGCACAGCCGAGCGAGCGAAGGGTCCCTGTGTCCCTATCGCACTCATGGGGCGTACCGCTCGGGTGCGAGCGAGACGGAATAGCTCGGCGGATGTGCGTGAGCCGGCTGCACGTGCGCTCGGGCAAGGCCAAGGGTCGCGAAGGGAGTCCACGGCGCGGTGCACTGCATGAGGAGGACTGCCGCGGTGGACGGCGGCTCGGCCGCGGCGGAAGGGAAGGTGGTCGCGAAGGCTAATGGGGACATTCGGGTGCGTCAGGCCGGTCAGGCCGCCGCGGCCGCCGCCACGAGAACGCGGAGGGCCAGGGCCGGCCAGGGCGCAGCGCGTGCGTCGCAGAGGCAAGGCCTCGCCGGATTAGACGAGACGACGGCTTCTGTCGCTGCTTCTTTTCCGCGGCGCGGCCAAACGAAACGCGCCATAGCCGAGGCATGACCCCACGACAGAAGTCCTTGGGGCCACCGCCGCGCCGCGCCGCACCACGCCGTGGCCACGCCGCGATGCCGCGACGAGCGAGGCTGGCCGGCCTTGGGAACCTACTACTTGAGGGAGGGGAGGGGAGCAGCCCGCCAAGGCCTTGGCTTGGCATACGGCGCCGCGGCCGCGCCACGAGGTTTATCTACCAGGAAATGTTGGCCCGATAGCGTGGCCTGGCGGTGTCGTGGGTGTCCCTCCCTGCTTCTGGGCCTCGCAGGGACGGAGACGCGCCACCACACGTGGCGGCACCGCGCGCCCCGGCCCACCACGTGGAGACACGCGGCGACACGTGGGGACCACGTGGGGGCGTAGCGCGCCGTCGCGGCGCACGGTACGCCCCTCTGGCCGGGCCCGCCGTGACGCCCACATGGCGCGACATCGTCCACGCCGAGGCCCTCCGCGAGCACGCCGCGCTGCGCTGCCGCCGCGTGGTTAGTGCAACTGCTGCTCCGCGACGTCCACGCGCAAAGCGGTTCTCGCCGCGCAACAGGTTGCAGGCCCGCCAGTCCGCCACCCGATCCGGCCGGCAGGGGGCGCTTCGCGCTTCGGGTCGAAGAGGACGGCTTCCATGCACTTGAGCACAGCCACGGGGCGTTAGAGCTTGTCTCCACAGGGAGGCACACTACTTTCGTCGCTCCGTCTCTCTCACGGGACGCTCCGACAGTCGGTGTGGGTGCGATAGACAGGGAGTCGAAACGCTGAGCGCCGTCTGCCAAGTGGCATGCGTGGCGGAGGCCAGCCGGCCAAGGCGCTGCAAGGCGCGACGCAAGTGGCCCCACACACTGCACGCGCGGCCGCGATAACCGGCAGTCGATCCGCCCCCAAATCACAAATCAGCGCGGCGGGGCTGGCGGGGCCGGCCAGTGCTCTTGAATGAAAAACCGCTTATCTGGGCCGGGGGCCTCGGGGTTATCTTATCTAGCTCCCTGCCCTGCCTGCCTCCCTGGCTGCCGCGCTGCCTGCCTGCCTGGCTGGCCGCCGCACCCCGTCACCCTTCGGCTGCGCCCCGCCCGCGTTCCAGCCTCGGAGCCCCACGCTGACGGCCGGGGCGCGGCGGTCGCGGTGAAAGCAAACCATTTGTCAGGGGCTCCGCGGCGCCGACACTCGACAGACAGCCGAGCAGGACTAGCAAAGCCAGACTTGAAATATCGTCGCCGCGTATTGCGGAGACCGGCCGGCCGCTCTGCCCGAGTGTGCGCGGGACGCCGCGGAATGATGACCCCCGGCCCGGGTTCGAACACCCGCTGCTCGCTCGCGCCGCTACTCGGTAATCCACACCATGCAAAAAAGGTCGAGTGAGAAGAGGAATGAGCGAGGGGAGGGGCTTATTGATCCCCCCTCCCCTGGCATCGAAGAAAGGGAGCGCAGTCCCGCTCGGCCCCAGCGGGCCGCGCCCCGCGCCGCCCCGCGCTGCTCAGGGGAATTAGCGAGTTGTATGCAATATAGATGGACCTCGGCCCGCCTGTGCCCGGCTTTGTCTGCGGGAAGGAAAGACGTGCGTGTGGCACACTGGAGTCCCCTCCCGCCCAAACCCGCCTGCCTTGTGCGTGAGTTAGTCGAGTGAGAAGAAAAGAGAGGAGAGAACAAGCAGCCTGGAGGGTAGGCCGACCCGCCGGACGCGCGTGTCTGCGGCAGGTGGAGGTGGCCTACGCTGGCAGGCCAGTGTAACCGGGCCTCCGAGCCTCCGCCCGCCCCTCCCCGCCCCGCCAGACACCGGGCGCGGAACGAGAGCGGCGGGGTCCGGTGCGCCCCGCCAGCCGCCAGCCCCGCCAGCCCCGCCAGCAGCGCGACGATTCCCGCAGCGATTCCCGTGTCCGCGCCGCCGCCCATGGCTAGCGAGGCCTGCACTTACGCGAGGTGGGCGAAATAGAAAACGGCGAGGACTCGGGGCATCGCGCCTTGCAAATGACGCCGCGCCGCGGGCGAGAGGGGAAGGGCGAAGGGGGCATTCGCGGGGATAACGGCGCGGGCCGGGCTGGGCTGGGCGGGTCCGACTCCGATGCGAGGTCGTTTACTTGAGCTATCCCCACCCCCTGCCCGGCGCGGGGCTCTGGCGGGGAGCGGCACGCCGTGGCCTGGGGGCCGACGTTGGGGTGCAGGGCTGCGGTGGAGAGTGTGTGCGTGTGCGTGTGTGAGAGTGTGAGAGTGTGTGAGAGTGTGAGAGTGTGTGAGAGTGTGTACGTGTGTGTGCGCGCCCGCTGCTGCGGCTTTGCGCTGCCCAAGGTCATCCAAGGCCGTGTTCAATCATCCGAGAGGCCGCGGCGAGGAGGGATGCTCCGCCTATCCGGCGTGGAGGTCCTCGACCACCACGCCACTGCCGCGGTGGGCCGGGCACCACACGAGGCGGCGTCGGCGTCATGCCCCGTATCAGCGGCGGCGGACATAAACAGACGCGGCCGCCACGACTGCCGACTGCCCCGTGTGGAACGACCTCGTGGCACGGCGTCGCATGGCGTCGTCGCCCGGCCGAGGGGCGAGGGGGCGAGCACCCTCTCACTCCACTCCAGGGACGGGAGCCCTTCAAGTGTACTTGAGGCTTACACCGCAGCGGGGCGTCGCGCTCGGCTCTATCCGAAGGGGCGCCCAAGCTCGGCCCCTCGGCCCCCGCAGGGACGCCGCAGGGCCGCGGGGCAAGGTAGGGCGAGAGCACTGGCCGCCTGGCCCTGGCCACTGCAGAATGTTTTGGTGATCGATCCACGAGGGGGCGGGGGCCGGTCCCTTTCAAGCGGGGCAACAAGCATCAGGCGGCAAAGACACCTTTGTTTACCTACAGGAGTGGCGGAGGCGCGGCGAGGCGGTCGAGGCGGGCGCGCCGAGCAAGCAGTGCAGGGCGGCGCACACATGACGCCGCGCGCCCTATCGGGAATTCCACTTTATTTGTCGGGTCATCTGAGCGCGAAAGTACACTTTCTGGCTGACCGAGCATCGGGCGGCGCGGCGGCGCGGGGTCGGGTCGCGCATCCCGACTGGAGAACGCGGCCGCGAGCCGCGCCAACGGAAGCGGCTCGGCACGCAGGGGACGCCGGAGACACCAGACACCTGCCTGCCGTCGCCGTCAGTCCAGTCCTGCCGTCCACGCGGTGCCCGCCTGTCCGTCCGCACGGACAATGCAACAGCCCGCCCCCACCTCGCCCCCTTCTCCCCGAGCGGTTTTTCGCTCAGCTGAGCTTCGCAGTTCGCCTGCACCGCGGCGAGCCCCGACCCTCATACGCCCCACCTGCTCCGCCCCGCTCGTCTTTGTGCACCCCGTGAGGCATACGGAGGGCGTTAAAAATACTGCGTGGCCGGCGAGCCTCGCCTCGCGTCGCGACGGCTCACCGGCCTGGACACAAAAGCGAGGTCGCACCAGGAAGCACCGCCACGCCCCGCCACGCCCCGCCACGCCCTGCAGACAAAGCAGAGGCACCTCAACGCGTCGAGACGTATCTGCTCCGCCCGGCCGGGCCGGCTTGCCTCCGCTCCGTTTGCAAAACAAAACTTTCCTAAGAGCAGCAGGACCACGCCGTCACCGCGCGCAGACGCGCACATAAATTTAACTTTTCTCTACGGACTCCTTGAGTTCTTTCTGAGGCGGAGGGAGGGACGGGGGAAAACAACGAAGGACCAAAAGCGCGCAGCGCGACTCGACACCGGGCTGCGCGCTGTAGTACAGCCTTCCCGGCCGCCGCGCACGCCCTACTTCGACAAGCACTCGAGCACCACTTTCAAATCGCGTCGAGGGCGGGGCGCCTGCACGGCCCAAGTTCGAGGGGCCCCGACCGGTGCGCAGCGGTACCGCCACCCCCTCTTCCAGAGAGACAGTTAGGCGCGAGGCAGGAACTGCGCGACAGCTCCGGCCATCTCGCCGCCGGTCCACAGGACGAGGGGCCCAAACAAATCGACGCGCTGATAAGCGGCGTTTCCTCAAATCGGCGGTGACGGGTCGCGTTGAAGACAGGTCTGCAGGCGGCGGCGGACGATGGGAGAGACCGAAAAAAGGCATCAGCGGGGCGACGGGCGGACCGCGCGGACTGCGGCGCGGTAACTCCATTCGCCTCCACTTTGCGAGCGGAAGCCCAGTAAATCGCCTGCAAATTACGACCCCCGCCAAAGTCTCGACGCCGCGGCCCCACGCGGGGCGCCCCGCCCCCTGCGCTGCCCTCGGACTCCCTCGCCGTCGTGGGGCGTCTCGCAGTGGGTCAGAAGACCGTTGAGGCGGCCAAAATCCCGGACACGTTTTGAGCTCCAAAGTCGCTAAATGGGACTCGACCCGAACGTGTGACCCCATCAATGGATCCCTCGTTTGGAGAGCAATCCATTGGTGGGGTCACACGTTCGATTCGAGTCCCTTTTAGCGACTCTGGAGCTCAAAACGCGTCTAGAATTTTGGCCGCCTCAACGGTCTTCTGACCCACTGTGCGTCTCGCAGTGGTGCGAGGGAGACGGAGCCGCCAAGCCCAGTTCCATTCAGCCTGCTAAGGGGTTGCCGTCCGAACGGCTCACGTGTCGCGCGCCACGCTTTGCGAGTCACCCTCGTTCCACTGGATGCCGACGACGAGGCTAATGAGCCGGCAGGGTCTCTCTCACGGGCAAAGGGGTATAACTCCATGCCATGAAACACGGCCTCAAAATCGTGACGTCAGCGCCCCTAAATCAGTGATACCAACTTAGAGGACCGAAACAGCTGAAAAAGTGATCGCCCCGTGCGGGGGTTGAACCCGCATCTCCGGGGCCATTGATAGCAACGATATCCATTGTGCTATCAATCGGATGAGAGGGGAACGGTCCAGCACAGCATTTTGGGAGACCACGTAGGGTCGGCTCCCATTTTTTTGGTTCAGATGTTGGCACCTCTGCTGTCGGTGCGCTACGCAGACGGGCCACGTGCACCCATGAGAGATACCCCCCTTTGCTCACGGGCCGCCCCATGACATGAGTGCGGGCGAGACGGGGCCGAGAAGGCGACCGGTGCTTCCGTGGCGCCACGCCCAACACGCCCGGTCCGGGACGGTCCGGGTCCCACTGGAATCGCTGCGTGAAAGTTGCGCAGTGAGGCCGCAGAAGGCGAGGGGCGTCGGCCCGTCAGGACCCCGTCAGGACCCCGTCGGCCGCGTCAGGAAAGGGCGAGGCCGGCCGAGGCCGGCGGGGCGTCGCGGGGGTTGACAAGTTCATTTCCACAGCTTCCGTTGGGGCGGGCAGGGCGGGCAGGGCGCGAGGGGCAAGGTGGCGCGAACCGAAAATAGGGTGGCCGTGCAGCCAGGCGGCGGGGATCCAGAGCGACCCCGCGCAAAGCCTCGCCCGTCGCCCGGCGTATTCAAACACGCCTAATAAACGCCCCCACCTGCTCCTGGTCCCCGAATTCCCCCCCTGATCTGGGTCCCATCCCCCCCCACACACACACACACAAGATCATACACACGGCAATCCCGTGCTCGCGACGTCATCCTGGACACCTCACCTGTTTTGTTAAAAAGACGGGGCAGGGCGGTGGGGTCCCCGCCGGGGCGGGGCCCTTGCTGGGGCCGAGGGGCGCCGCGGATCGAGCGACCGGTCTGAGCCTCACCTGAAACAAAAGGGAAAACAACGTTAGGAACCATTAGAGCGCGCGTCCTGAATCCAAAGCACGCCATTCAAATCCCAACCATCCTAGGGACGACCTCGCCACGGCCTACTGCCCGTTCACCCAGTTCCTTGCCCCGGCAGTCCTTCGACTACGACCGAGGACGCGTCCCATGAGTCACCACCTCGCAGTGCTGCACTCGATTACAACCGCCGACAGAAGAGCAAATTTTTCATGACTTGTCAATACGACTTGCGCCGTTTTTCCAGAACACCGCCCACCTAACAAGCGAAGCAGTAGAAAGACAAACTGTGTCGCTGCATTACGCAACGCGGGCTCCCTCGAGGGCCTCGTCTCGCCCTCCGCAGGGTCCCCGTCGGGGAGGCCGCGTGACCTTCCCCGCTTGCAAAACAAGGCACGGCGGGCCACGGCGGGTCCAGTCCAAATGCTGCATTGCGTCTCTCTCTCTCTCTCTCTCTCTCTCTCTCTCTCTCTCTCTCTCTCTCTCTCTCTCTCTCTCTCTCTCTCTCTCTCTCTCTCTCTCTCTCTCTCTCTCTCTCTCTCTCTCTCCACCCAATCATTGGGGGGCACGTCAAGGGGTGGTGCAGGAGGGGGAGGGGGCGGTGCTTGACGCCGTCCTCGCCTTGCCTTGACACCGGGGCAGGGGCCTCTCTGAGCTACCCCTTCGCTGGGCCTCCACAACACCACCCGCCCCGCCCCCGGAGCCGCAAACCGCCACCAGTGGCGGAGGCGGATCCAGAGGCGGCCTTTGAGAGAGGAGCAAAGCAGCACTTTTTGCCTACATACAGGGGCAAAGTAGTACTTTATGCCTAGCTTTCAGGCGGCTATCTAGGTGCTATGGGGGGGGACCCCTTTGCGCCCCCCCCCCTCCCCGTATCCGCGCCTGACCGCCACCGACGCGGGGCGGGGCGGGGCCCAGTGCAGGGTGCGACGCCGTGGATCACTGCGCGGGGTTCGCACAACCGGCAGCCAGAAGGCCTCCAAGAGCGGAGGACAGAGACTTTGTATGGCCCCGATAAAAGTAATCAAATGTAACTGGTGCAACAGTAGCGAAATGGCGCGGCGAGGCGGGCGCGACCTCGCGGCGCTCGGCAGTGGCCACTGCACTGCACTGTGCACTCGGACTGCGGCGACGTCCAACCCCACATGGATCGAAATAGAAATAAAGCGCCATCCATCGCGGCCCCCACGCCACGCGCCGCCCCGCGAGGCCGTGAACTCTCAAAGCAAACGACTAGGAGGCCGCGATGTGCTTCCCCGCGAACAGCGCCCGAACGCGCCAGTCAACCAGGCAGCCAGCCAGCCAGCCAAGCCACGACACGAAAATTCCCGGCCCCGTCGGCGAGCAGCAGAGAGAAATGTGAGGAGCCGGCAGAGTTTGGAATGCACCGCTGGCAGCACGGGCCACGGCGGCGGGCGGCGGCGGGACGGTATAAATGCATCGATAATTGGCCGGGGGAGGCGGCGCGGCGCAGCGCAGCGGCACTGCAGGTGCAGCGTACAGCACTCGAGCCGCAAGGCAGCGCCACGACGGGGCCTTTGGGCCGTCGTCGCTCGGCCCGGCGGGCCCCCTTCCGGGTCCAACAGGGACAGGCGCCAGCGACGGGCGGCTGCCAGCTCGGCGGTGCCGCCTCTCCAACGCAGTGGCAGTGACCAGCCGACCAATGTGCGGCCCGATAACGCGCGGCCGGCCGGCAGCGCGGCGACCGATCCGCCGGTTCGGCAAATATACGAATTCCGTTTCCGCCTCCGTCCTGCTCGCCTACACCGCTGCCGCTTTCCAGCGGTGTATGCAAGATCCGCCCCCACCTCGCCGTGCTTGCCCGTCTGGAAATGAGCGGCGTCGCGTGGCGTGGCGTCGGCGGCGGTTGCCGGCCAAACCGGATGCCTCATGCCTGGCCTGGCCCGCCCGGCCCCTGGGCCGTTCGTTGGGCCCCTCGGAGCCTTCCAGCCCGGAGTGCTCGCAGCCGCCCAGGGCCGAATGCCTGACCCGGCCGGGGAGCTGCCTGCAGGCTGCTTCCCAACAGGGCCTGTCGCTGTCGCACCCCGCGGAGGGCGCCGTGAGTGCGAGAGAGACAGAGCGCGACCGGAGGCAGCCTGCTGGGAGCGCCGACCACAACGCTCACAAAGCGCGCGCGGAGCCGGCCGGCGTGCCCCCTCCCTCCTTTCCCCAGACGAGGACAGACGTTCGTGCGTCGGCGGCGTCCTGCCGACCCCTGCCGGCCCCCTGCCCTCCCTCTACCTCTCCGTCTGGAGGGGCGAGGCGGCGAGGCGAGGCGGTCGGAGCGTTTCGGCCTCAAATCCCGAATCCCGGCCGTGGCAATAACAATGTTGGACCATACGAAGATGGAGCAGTAATGACCGGCCGGCTGCTCGGCGGGCCGCCTCGCCTCGCCTCGGATTGGGCGCCGACCGCGGCCGCACCGCAAACCATCCGGCGGGCCTCGGGGCTTGCGTTGCTGCAGCCACCCTCAAAGTTTGCGATCATCTCGGGGAAAAGCGGGACCGGGGGCACGGCAAGGGCCCTCCATCAGCCGAGAAGCCATTTGCGAGACACAAAGCACGTCTGCAGTCAGCGATCATGAGGACTCGTGCTAAAGTGGCCAGGCGTCCCCGGCGGGCTTGCGCCGCGGCTGCAGCAGGGGCCGCGCCCCGCCACCCCGTCTCAAGGGTCAGGGCTCCCAACGCGGCTTGTACACAGTCTTTTAGACAAAGTCAGCAAATGAGGCGGGCGGGCGGGCGGACAGCCTTGCCGCCTCTCTCTCTCTCTCTCTCTCTCTCTCTCTCTCTCTCTCTCTCTCTCTCTCTCTCTCTCTCTCTCTCTCTCTCTCTCTCTCTCTCTCTCTCTCTCTCTCTCTCTCTCTCTCTCTCTCTCTCTCTCTCCCTCTCGCCTCTCGGTCCGTCGTGTCCTCTGCCCAGAGCAGCGGAGCCTTTCGGCGAGCCTCTCAGCGTCTCGGGCGCGGCCACCGCGGGCCCCGCCTTGTTTCGCCACAAGAGGACGCCGAGAGAGCGACGAGGGCAGCGCGGACCCGACGCGCACCTCGCCTTGACTCGAGGAGCCAGCCAAACTGCAGTCCTGGGGGTCCTGGAAGGGATGACGGCAAGGTCCTGGCGCGGCGCCGCCGCGCGCCGGTCAGCAAAACGACTACCAGGGTCGCCCTGGCCGGCGCGTCGACTCGGCATTTCATTTCTCCGGCAGCCCGTCCCGGACGGCATCGCGGTGTGATGAAAGGCCTGCGACGGGCCAATCAGAGGCGGGCTGCGCGCTGGCCCCCAGACCCACGAAACGCGATCTGCCGCACCAACCGGACCCAGTCCCACGGACACCCAGCTCGTCTGGCGGGGAGGGGGCGGGGCTGCGGTCCAACTTTGCACCGGTGTCTGCCCCAAAGGGACCCAGACGACGGCCTTCGGCCCGCCGCACCGCACCGCCACCGCGAGACCAAACCGGCAGACAAAAGAACCGGATCGGCACGTGCAGCCAGCGCTGCGGCACCCCTCGGGGCGCTACACTCTGCCAGCTTCCTGGACAGGGCGGCCGCGGCCCCCTCGGGGGCTCAAGGGGGACACTGGCCGTCCAAATCCACGCGGCCTGTGGCTTTGCCTCTGGCCGTGAGGCGCGGCCACAACTGTCTCGGAATCCCTTGATAGCGCGCCGCCGTCCTCGGCGTCCATCACGCCGGGGGGCTCCGTTACAGACACCCTGAGCGGCGCGTGGCGCTGCGAGCGCCGCCTGCATTGTGAAAGGTCACTGAATAAGGCATCGAGACGGGCAGAGTGGGGGCGGCGCGACGAGGGGCGTGGCGGCCCGGGCGTGGCATGTCCTCCAGGCGAGAGGACGTCGCCCCGGATGACAAGCCGTTCACGTTCACAGCCTCGGGCGCCGTCGGCGGCGCGGCCCACTGGGCCGGTGTAAGCGTGAACCTTTACCCCCTTACCCAGGGTACTATTTCACTAGAAGCAATGTACCTTGCCCTAGGTGTTATTTCTCTGGGTAATTTTTACTCCCTCTAAAGAGAGAGTACTATTACACTTGTGGATTATTACCCACCCAGAGGGGGTAAAGCTACCCTAAGAAAATATTACCCCCCACCCTGAGTAGGTATGATAACTCTAGGGAATTATCACCCTCCCCTAGAGCAAGGTTACTTTCACCTGGTGAAATGGTACCCTGGGTAGATGGGTATAGATGCACGCTGACACCGGCCATCCGAGAGCCCTTGACGGCGCCCAAGTACCAAGGAGGAAACAGGTGCCTCGCGGCCGCCAGACCGCGCAGGGTCGCGGACACGGTGCGCGCTTCCTCGCAACACCGTCGACCTTGACGCGCCACGGACGCGGAGCCCCTCCCGCCCCCTCGCGGGCCCCGCGGCCTGGGCTCCGCGGCCTGGGCCACCGCAGGCAGGCCCGGCCTGACCACCGCACCGCGCCGCGCCGCCAAGGAGCGGGGCAGTGCGGGGAGGTGCCTGCCGCCCGCCAGGTACACGGCCCGCCTCAAGGCCCCTCCACGGTCATTACGATTGCCCGGTTCCCGGACATGCCCCGCCGGCCGCGCCCCGCCCACCACAACGGCCACTTCCTTCACGTTGATAAGCTCGCACATCTCAGACGACCGCAAAAGGGCGCCAAAAAAGAAACCCCCGCGCGAAACTTGGGGCGCCCGGCACGCAATGGCCGACGTCGTGGAGGGGAGGCAAGAACGCCCCACTCGCCACGGCGGGGCCCGTCAGGGTGCACTGTAAGAAGGTCGCGTTACAGCTGTAATGAAAACCGGTTGGGCCGAGCCGAGCGATGAGCCGTACGTTTCGACGCACGGTACCCAGGGCCATACGCTTGGGGATGGCCGGGCCGCGACCCCCACCACTCCTGACGCCACGGGCTAAGGGTATGACCATACGCATTTTTGGGAGAGAGGTTCATTACAAAAATGCCACACCTCCCGGGCTCTGTAACGCAACGTTCCAACAGTGTGGCGCGCTGCCGGCCACCGCGACGCCCAGCATGGGCGGGCGCTGGCGGTCATCAACATGGCATACGCCGTGCCGCTGGACTGGCTCAGGGTGACCGGACAGGACGCCCCGCGCTGCCGCGCCGCGTTTGGCGGGCCTGGCGGGGCGGGGCGGGTCAACGCACGCTTAGCGCAAACAAAGCGCGCGCCGGGACGCGGCGGCGCGGCTCCTCGCGGGGCTTCCCTCTCCCGCAGTGCCGGCAGTGCCCCCCACCACCGCGCCGCGCCGCGCCGCCCGCACCAGGCCTTCCCTCCGCGGCAGCGCCTCTCGGTCCAGCAGCGGAGGAGTCAGAGTCCGACACGACCGGTGGAAGCGCCTGAGCCACGCCGCGTAGGCAACCCCGCGCGATACGCAGCTCGCCGTGTGGGCTACCCCACGCGGGGCTCTGGGCGTGCGTCACGCCCTCACCCCCTGACGTGGCACGTAGCACGACCCGCGTCCTGGACAAGAGAGGGGGAGGGCGTTGCCGCGGAGACACATCGCGCAAGTTGTGCAATCGTACCGCTACGCCCTCCGCCCTCCGGCCGAGCCTCACGCTCCAGCAGGCCCACTCCGCACAGCGTTCTCGTCACGCTGTCTCGCTCGCACTGATGGCGCGTCCCGCCGGTGTGCGAGAGAGACAGTGACGAAACGTTGTGCGGTATCGCTCGGCAGGTGCCTGGCCTCCGCTCCGTCCAGCGGCCGCCACCCCTCCCCGTTTTAGGCAGGGGGGGTGGCGCCGAACCACGCTGAACGGCGGGGCGGTGGAAAGGGCCCATGAACCGACGCGAGGGGGCTGCACGGGGCTGCCCCTGGAGGCCCCTCTGGGCAACTAGAGGGCGGGCTTTGGGTAGAATGTCCCGACGGGCCACTTCACTTCACTCCCCCGTGCCAGCGGCGGCCCCACAGCGGCCCCGCCCCGCCGGGGGGGCGCCCACCCTGGCGAGGATTGCGGGGGGATGTTCTTGCCGAAACAAAAGTGCTCTCCTGGATGAGATGTGACGGGCTTTTGAAGGAGCTCGCCATGTGGGACGGGGACCACAGAGCGGCGGGGGTGACCCTGCCCGCGCACCGCGCACGCCCAGGCCACACGGCGTCGGGACAAAGGGTGGTTTCACCCCGTTGCGAAACCCGCCTCGTCAGCGGCGCGACGTGTTGCCGGGCGCGACGTCCTCGCCGTGAGCCAGCTTGTAGGCGGCGCGGTGAGTGGCCTGCGTTGAACCTCGCCGTAATTAGGAGGCGTCCCATGCCTTCCCCGCGTCCCCGCCGGCTTGCTGACGGTCCAGTGCGCCAACGCGCGCGGGCCAGGGCCTCATTTCCACGGCAGCCCGGGGCGTTCCCTGAAGTACGACTATACCTGGGCGGACGTTATTTTGGCAACTGAACAACGGGAGGGGACCCGAGCGACGGCCGGCGACTTTTTCCTTTCATCAACGGGCCGCCGAGTAAGACCGCCAACTGGCGCGCAAACAGCCCGATCCGACCCACTTTGCATCCTAATGATGAGAAATTCGGCGACGCAGCCGGAAGGCCGCGGCCGCCAGGTGCGCACACGCCTCGCCAGGACGGGACGGCAGGTGCGGCGGCGGCGCGTGTCCGGGCACCGAGCCGTCGCCTCGCGCGCTCGCCTCTCCCGGCTCTTTTCGGGTCACCGGCCGGCCCAGCCGTCTGCCCGGCCCGATCTTCGCTCCGATCCACGGCCCGGCCCCGCCCCGCGCCGCGAGCCTCACGAATTAAAACGAGTGTACAGAGGCTGTCTGCGTCGCACGGCCGCGCGGGAAGGGGACGGACGAGAGGACACGGACCCGCCGCCACGTCGGCTACCACATCCACCGCGTGCACGGCGCACAGGCTGACGAGCGCCTCGCTGCCGCCACGCCACTTTGACGTCAAGAGGCAGCCTCGGCGGGGCGGGACCTTCTTTGCCCGCCAAACCGCGGGGCGTCTGCGAGGGGGCGGGGCGGGGCGTCTGCGGGGGGGGCGGGACGGGGCGGGGCGGCCCGGATGCTCCTCGCGGTGCAGTGCCATTTACACGTGATTGCCCCCGAGGCGCGGCAGACTGGCGATAAACGATCAATCCGCACCGCAGGGCTGAGTCCGACCGGTTCCGTTTGGACAACGCCCTGGACCACGCCGCAAGGGACAAAGACAGAAGGCTGGCCGGGGCCCGCGCCGAAGGGAGAGAGAGAGAGAGAGAGAGAGAGAGAGAGAGAGAGAGAGAGAGAGAGAGAGAGAGAGAGAGAGAGAGAGAGAGAGAGAGAGAGAGAGAGAGAGAGAGAGAGAGAGAGAGAGAGAGAGAGAGAGAGAGAGAGAGAGAGAGAGAGAGAGAGAGAGAGAGAAAGAAAGAGAGAGAGAGATATTGCCGTGCGTTTTACGCGAGAGCGGGGCCAGTCAAGCCGGCGGAGCGGGGCGGGCCGCGAGGAGGAGAGGGGCTCGCAGGTCGGTGCGCTGGGCCGGGCGCTGACACCGCCCCCGCCCCGCCCCCCTCGAGGGGCCCCACGCCCCTCCCCACGCGGTTCAACACCCCGCCGTGCCCACGCCGTGCTCATGCCACGCCCCGCCACACCCCGCCACGCCGCGGGTACGTACGCCTCTCTGGCGCGGCGCCCTTGACCCGGCAATGACAGAGAGGCCCGAGGAAAGCGCACACGTTGGCGCCAAATATTTTATTTTCATGCCAAAGCCGCGGGCCGCCCCTACCGCGGCGTGCCATGCATCCCAGCCAAGGCCCCCCCACGCCGCGATCGCGCCAAAGCCCGCCAACGGGACCAAGGGGTGGGTAAATCACTTACGAAAGGCCACGGGCTAAACGCGTGGCGAGTGGCGACGCGCACGCCTACTCGAGGCAAGCCCGCCCGGGCCGCGGTCCCATTCCGAACAATGGTACCGACTGTCTTCCTCGCTCTCATCAGGCGCTCCGTAGGGGTGCGAGAGGGACAGAGCAACCAGTTGGCCGCGGGGCGAGCCAAGACAAACGGCAGGCGGCCTTCATGGGCAGACACGGCGAGATAGCGCCGCAGTGCAGAGCGGCACGAGGCAGCCTTTTCGTGATACGGCGCGTCCGCCGTGCAGCGACGCGCGCCGAGACGACACGACACGGCGTGGCGTGGCGCAACCTCCTCCCCGACGCAGGACGCGGGGCGTTGCCTGCTGCGCACACCGCCGCGCCGCGTCTCCCTCGCACCTGCACGAGGCGGCTGCCAAAGAGAGACGGAGCGACCAGGGCGCTTTGCGGAATCGCTCGCCTGCTGTACTGTACGGCGCTCACTGCGCACACCGCCCAGTCAAGCACAGCGCGCCTTGCCTACCTTTCGGGCGCCGAGTCGACGACCCCCCCTCCCCCACCCCAAATTCCCCAGTGCATCCGCACCTGCCGCCCGGACCGTTAATCCCGCCAGAGGAGACAAGGCGGTCGCGCGGCAGCTGCACCAGGGCCTCGATGTTCTTGGCGGCCTCGCGCGCCGAGTGCGTAGCAAGTGGCCCCCTGGGCCGGGCGCGGCGTGCGAATCCCCCGCCACGCGCTGAGCGCCGTGCACGCCGCGCACGCCGGCCGGGGATTCCAATTTGGCCACGCTGCCCGTCCCGCCGTTCCCGCCGGGCCACATCCGGTACGGGCGGTGCGGCAGGCAGCTCGCTGAGCCGGGCAGAGCCGAGCCGGGCCGGGCCGAGCCGAGCCGAGCCGGGCAGAGCCGAGCCGGGCCGAGCCGGGCCGAGCCGGGCCGAGCCGAGCCGAGCCGAGCCGAGCCGGCTCACCGCCGCACCGAGACAGCAAGACAGCAGCCTGCGCCCATCCATCCGCCTTTCGTCCTGGTCCGGACATTCCCCTGCCGCGCCGCCGCGCCGCCGCGGCCGTGAGGATGGAGTTGGCGCCAAGAGCGCGGCGGCAAGGCTGGCAAAGCGCGCGAGAAGCGAGGAGGAGACCGGCCGGCTCGGGACCAAACTTTGGCAAGCCAGTGCTCGGACTGTGTTTAGCAGTGTTTAGCCGCTCGAAGCGCGAAGCAAGCCGTCCGTTCACCCCGAGCACGGGGCCTTGGCGGATTGAACGCAGGGCCTGTCTTCGACACCCCTTCCCGCGCGGAGGGGTATAACCGAATCAAAAGCAGGGGAGGGTGCTACGCCGCCCCGCCCCGCCGGGGAGTTTGATTAATTGAGCCAAGTTAGGGGCCATGTCTTTGCTCGGGGTGCTTTGGCCTTTGGCTTCGCCAGCTCGGTGGCGTAGTTGGGTACCGCGCCCATTTACATAACACCAGCCAACACCACCACGTCAACGATCAGTCCATGACGTGTCGCCAGGACTTGGTACATAACTAGACAAAATCCTTTGTCTAGTGGTACATACACCGGCGCGCTGGCGGACGCATCCCGAATGCGCGCCTGACCAGCGCGACCTGGACCTGGCTGAGGATGCCCTCATGCTGTCGTACTCATTAGCCCGATGGCTCAGCGAGCCGTCACCTGTCGCCTCACTAACAAGGGGTCGCAAATTTACAATCCGCTGGACACCTCTGCTGGACGGCTGACGGCTGACCTGCTCCCCCCTCCCTGGCTCTGCTTTATTCACAGAGAAAGACGCTTGTTGTCCGATGGCAACTCTCGGCGCGGTTCAGGGGAGGAGGCCAGCGAGGTCGGCACACCACGCCAGTAATTTCGCGAGGCGACGCGCCGGGCCGCGGGCGGCAGCACCAGCCTGGTTCCGAACAGTGTCGTCGCCACTCAGTCTCTCTCGCACTCACGGGCCGTCACGCGGGCGTGCGAGAGGGACAGAGCTGAAGCAGTGCAGTGCGCGGTGCGATGGGCGCCGCGCCCTGGTTGCCGGCCAGGGTGTTTATTTACCCCGGCCTGACGGCCACGTGGGGCGCGCGCAGCGCTGCGTGCAGGGGCGGCCCCATGCGCCAACGCGCGGCCGAAAAGAAACACATCGGTCTGCCGACGGCCGTTGCCGTTTTCTAGTAGCGGAGGTCAGTGGAAGTCAATAAGACAAACACGAAGACGGCGCCCTGCGAAAAGCTGCGCAGCAGACCCGAGGGGTTACCCACTCAGGGAATCATGTGTACACTCAACCTGGGAATCATTCGTAATTTTTACGAACTTTTATATAAAATCCTTTGAAATTTTAAAGGTATGACGTCGTAATCTTTCAATGGTGTCCTAAAACACTAAAAAAAAAAAAAAAAGAAATTTCTTTAAATATCCTCACTTTTTCTATTGGATTTGTTCAGGAATCGTGGGAATCAAAATACATCAAAATAAGAAGTGGGCAACCCCTTGAGCAGACCGGTTCCGAGAGTCGCTCCGTCTCTCTCGCACTCGTGAGGCGTTCGTGTGGGCGTGAGACAGAGTGACGATCACGACTTTCGGAAACGGTCTCCTCTCCTGCGAGCGCCGCGACGCCAGTGCCGCGACGCCGCGCCGAAGAGACGTGGCCGCGTTGCTGCGCTCCGAGACAAAGGAAGGGGGTTGCTGCACATTGGGTGCATTCGGGCCGCCGCGTCCGTGTTTGTCCCCGCGCCGCCGCTTCACATGCCGGCAGCACCAAGACGCTCTCGGCCCCGCGGGCCTCGTTAGGACGCGGCCGCGCTATTTCAACGCACCGCGGCCACGCGAACGCGCGGATCAGGGACACGGCAGGCTGATTCAGAGCGGTGCTTTCGCCGCTCTGTCCCTCTCGCTCTCACGGGGCGTCGCAAGGACCGCAAGGGTGGCAAAGAGACGGAGCGCTGTGTGGAATCTGCCCAATCGCCGCGACAATGTGTGCGGCCGCCACGACGACGCCCCCCCGCGACCTCGAGACTGGTCGGGACCCGCGACCTCGAGACTGGTCGGGACCCGCGACCGCGAGGGGCGGGGCTCCGCGGGGCACCGCGGGCCGGCCGGCTCTTCCCGTGGTCGTGGTCCCGAAGCGCGCGAGGCTGCAGACTGATCCCGAGAGTCGTTTTGGTCGCTGTTGTGTCGTCGAGTGGCGCATGCGAGAAAATGACGATGTTGTGGAAAATCGACAAGTGCACACGCGCGTGGCGAGGCAGCAGAATCCGGACAGTGGGCACCACGGCGCACATCGCGCTGAGCCGGCGGACTCGAGGCCTGCAGGGGGGCCTGCAGGGAGGCCTGCAGGAAGGCCTGCAGGGGAGGCCTGCAGGGGAGGCCTGCAAGGGAGGCCTGCAGGGGAGGCCTGCAGGGGAGGCCTGCAGGGGAGGCCCCACAGCGAGGAGTGCGGCGACGAGTGCTGCGGAGTGCGGCGGGGCCAGTACCGCGCGTGTGTACATCTGTACATGCGCCATGCGGCGTTACATTATAAGGCTGACGGTGCGCGAACCAGGCCACTGGGGCAGCCGCGGCCCGGCACGCCGCTGGCGAGGCTGGCGGGGCGAGGAGGAAGGGGCGGGGCGCCGCGGGCCCCGGCGGGCGGGAAGCGTTATCGCGGCGGCGGTGTCAGCGCGGCCGCGACCCCCGGCCTGGGCCCCAGGGAGCCCCGACCCCAGCCCCAGGCAACGCAGCCCGACCGTCCGACTTGAAGAGTGCTTCTCAGAGTGCTTCTGGCGGCGCTTGGCCACCACGCCTCTGGACAGCTACTGACCCGTCTGCGGCTCGCGATAACGGCTTGCGTAAGGCGGGGTGGGGTGGGGCGGGGCGGGGCGGGGCGGTCACGAGATGCACCCTCCACTTGCTGCGGAATCTGCGCGTGCAGAGGCGCGGGTTACAAACGGCGCGCGGAACCGGCACTGGCTGCCCCGGTGGGCCACGCCGGGGCGCGCCGCACCGCTAGCGTAGCACGGCCGCCGCGCCGCGCCACGCCACGCCACGCCACGCCACGCCACGCCACGCCACGCCACGCCACGCCCGGTGACGTGTGCGCGACTCGATCCCTGCGCTGCGCGGGACAAGCCTTTCAATAAGATGGCAACATCAAAAGACATTGCCATGTAATCAGACTCCGGAGCGACAGCGCGAGGCGTGTCGTCGGGTCACACGTGGGCCGTGGGGGGGCCCCGTCCGGGTTCGCGCCCTCGTGGCCGTTTTGCCGCGCGCAGACTTGGATTCTCGAACACGCGGACGCCGCCTTGGCGCCTCGGCAGACTGCAGCGCCTCGTGACGCCACTCCACTCGACAGCTGCGCAGTGCCCCGCAGTGCCCCGCAGTGCCCCGCAGTGCCCCGCGGCCGACAGCGGAGTCGCTCTCTCTCGCACCCCGTCGGACCGCGCCGAGGGTGCGAGAGAGACAGGGCGAGGGACCGTTCGGACTCGGCCTGAAGTGCGGCGCGACGTGGCGCGGCGGTCTGTACGCAGTAGTAGCGGGACGCGGCGCGTGGCCGCGGATCCGCGAGTCTATGGGACCGGTGGCCCCACGCCCCGCCCCGCCCCGCCCCGCCCCGCCCTGCCCCGCCCTGCCCCGCCCTGCCCCGCCCTGCCCCGCGGACACGGCCAGGGACACGGCGCGGCGCAGCGGCGCACGTGGAGGAGGCGTGGCCTTGGGGGACTGCCTCGCCGCACGGCAAGCAGATCCGCCCGCCCGCACACCACGCAGGGCCGCCACAGGGCCTCCGCAGGGCCGTCGCAGGGCCTCCGATGTGACGGCGTGTCAATTTTCGAACCGCGGCCCGAGAGGACCAAGGACGACCGGCATCGTCCGCCAGCTTCGGGTTGGTCGGCCAGTGGTCGAGGGAGCAGAGCGCAGCGGGGAAAGGGGCGGCGCGGTGGGAATCCTTGTCGTTGGCCGCGCGCAATGATTCGGGGAGCCATAGCCTCGAGCAGCGCGACGACCACCGCGAGCCACGACTCCTGGGCCGATAAGCGGAGTGGCCTGACTACCGGACTGATTCCGCGAGTCACTTTCGTCGCTCTGGCTGTCTCACACCTACACGGACGGAGTGCGAGCGAGACAGAGCGACGAATACCACTCCCAGGATCAGTCTCCTGACTAGGCCAGAACGGGACAGGACGCATCGCCGTGCGCCCCACTCCCACTCCGCAAACTCAACAAAGTATTCACGCGTTCACGATCGTGGGAGTGTCCACGTGAGTACACGCCAAAAGAGTGTACAGACTGGCTGTTGAGTTTGCAGAGCGGGGCCGCCTAGAACGGTTGCATAACTGCGCGTCAAACACCTCGGGACACGAGACAGCGGACGGGAGGGCGGGTTTGAACCGCGACTAAACGGCCATGTTGGTGGGCAATAATGGAATCCTCTCCTAGCAAAACCGATCGAGGAAGAACGACAAGGCAGGCGGGGAAAGGAGGGGGAGTGTCCGTTCCCATGCGATCGGGCGGGACAGTTCGCGCGCCACAACTTGAGACGCGGCGGCGACGGCCTGCTGGCAAAATCAGCACAACGGTTGGGACCACAGAGACGGAAACCAGAGCCTGTGCTGCGCAGCGCTTCGAGGCGCGGTGGGGGAAGGGGGGGGCGTGTTCGAGACAGCAGAGAGAGAGAGAGAGAGAGAGAGAGAGAGAGAGAGAGAGAGAGAGAGAGAGAGAGAGAGAGAGAGAGAGAGAGAGAGAGAGAGAGAGAGATATTACGGAAAACCGAACTAGAATTTCCCTGATAGGGCGCGCGCCATAATTGGCAAGGGCCGGCTGCTCGAACGTCCACAAAAATGGGATTAAAGTCGATACTCGAGTCGATACCGGACGCCGCTAACTGCCGAGTGATGCGTCGCGGATCGGATCCAGATAACGCTACTGTACACTGTGAAGGCGCAGGCGCGCGGTGTACACGTACAGTGCGCGTCGTTCGAGGACGGTGACGGTTCCAAGATTTGACCCGATTCCAATGCGCGAACACCGAGCGGAGTGCGCAGCGCCACCGCGGCCACCGCCCCGCGTGCGTCATGACGGTCCTCACGCCGCTTCCCGCCACAAGCCGCCCCGCCCCGCCCCGCCCCACCTGGGCCGCGCCGGCCGGGCGACGCCACGGGGCCCAGCGCCCAGCTTACGGCGAAGGCGGGTTTGACGGTCCCGGGAAGAGGGCGTTGGGAAGCCCGAGGGAACTCCGCGTACCAGGCTGATTCCGAACAGTGCTCTCGTCTCTCTCTCTCTCTCTCTCTCTCTCTCTCTCTCTCTCTCTCTCTCTCTCTCATGCGGGGCGCCCCACGAGAGAGAGACAGGCCGGCCTGCAGGTCAGCAACACGCAGTGACCCCACAGTGAGTCATCCGGGCCCCCGCCAGCCTCTCGAAGGGCCGCCCTGGCGCAGCATGGCGCAGCGCGCACAGCTGCGGGCGTCGCGTCCCATAGGGGCGCCCATCAGACCGCGCGCCTCGCCAAGTGGAAGGCGTCACACAAGACGCGACCGCAGACGCTGCTCGCTCTACGATGCCACGCGACGCCGCGCGTGGGTGCACTACATGCGAGCGAGAGCATTGCACTGCACGCCGCGGCGGCTCTCTTTAGCATTCCCACCAGAAATTCTAGTTTCAAGTCGCGCTGTCTTCGCGTTCGGTTCGGCCCCGGTGCACCCGGCCGGCCGGCCGGCGTGCCGCCAGCGCCAGCCAACCGCGTGGCGGTGGCGGGGCCTCGCCGCCAAGGGCCTCGCCTAGCCTCGCCGCCCGCACTCGGTTCACGGCGCGCGCTGTGCTCCGCCGGGCGAGACGCCCAGCTCATCATCAAATCACGGACGCGTGCGTGATGTGTGTGTGTGCGTGATGTGTGTGTGTGTGTGTGTGTGTGTGTTGGGCCGCGTGTGTGTGCGCGACATCGCTGCACGCGCGCGCTCGCCGCGTCTAGTGACCTGTCCATTGGACGGCGCGACCCTTGTTGGGCACGCCGCCAAGACCAACCAATCGCCGGGCCAGACCATCTCTCCCACGGCCAAGAGGCGCGGGGCCGAGTGGGGCCCGCGACCACGTGTGTCACTCAACTTTGCCACAAAACGGTCCCAGCCGTCGCGACCGGCGAGCGACTGGCCGTGCCGGGACTCCCGCCACGCCCGTCCACGGGGTCCGCGTGGTCCACGTGGTGCGCGGCGATCCGGCCTCTGGGTCCCCTGGACCAGCAGGGCGGCGGCCAGGGGTGGACAGGGCGTCGTAAAATAACATATTTATTTTTGCGATTTTTGAAACAAGCCGTAAACGGCTACAGATTAAAAACAAGTTATAAATAGGAAGAAACAATTTTAAATTTGTGTTATGCTGTGCCTAACTTTTTTTCATCTCTAGCTCTTTGCGAGATACAGAGACCCAAATGTGAAGTTACCACGCTCTGGGGGTGGCTGCCGGCCGCGAGCGCCAACAAAGCCTCCCCGGCGACCCTTGCATAACATCAGAGTGTCTGTGTGTGTGACAGGCCGCACAACGCGCCGCTGGCCGGGCCTAAGGACTAAGCCAGAGCTGACGTGCGCACGACCAGGCACACTGTCAGTCCGTCCAGCAGTCCAGCCAGCCGCACCACAGGCACCGGGCCGGGGGGTCGCCAGCACACCGCCGCACCGAGACGAACGCACACAGTGAAGGGCTGGGGTCCACATGTGGCCCTTGAAGGGCCGCCCTCCCCCCTCACCTCCATGCTAACGAGGAAGGGAGGGGAAGGTCTCCCCCAGCGCGCCCACGTGTGGCAGGAGCTGCAGGGGCGGACGAGGATTGGGGAAGGGGGGGAGGGGGTATCTCCGGCGACGCGGCCTGAGTCTCGACGGCCCTGGCACGGCCACTCCCGCAGTCCTTGAAAAACGGGTGTCAGAAAAACTGTCAATTTGAGTAGACAAAGCAAGCCATAAACGCGACGAGAAGCGAGCATCAGCGTCGCCACGCCCCAGCCGAACTCGGCCCCGCCACCCCCTGTCCCTTGCCAGAGGACCTTCACCTGCGGCGGAGATTACAACACGACCAGCCAGAGCCAGCAGACTGATTCCAAGAGTCGTCCTCGTCGTTCTGTCTCTCTCGCACCTGTACGGGACGCCCCTTGAGTGCGACGGAGACACAGCGACGAACAGGGCTCTCGGAATCAGCCTGCTGCCAGCCCGGCCGAGATGCCGAGCAGATGAGAGAGACGCACAAAAAATGCCGTCGAGGCGGTGAGGACCGAGATTCGAGCAGACTGGCGAGCCGACTCCCCTTGCTCCAAAAGGAAGCCGTATGGACGGTCGCGACGCAGGCGTAGCAGGGAGAGCCTGTGGCCCTTCCCTCCCTCCGAGAGGCCCTTCTACACTAGGAGCGCCGCTGCTGGCCTGGCGGGGCGGTGCCAAGCGTACCTGTTGTACCCTCGCCGAGCCGAGCCGAGCCGCGCCTCGCCACGCCTGCTCGAGCCCCGAGCAAGCCCCCCGCTCCGTCCTCTCCGTCCGCACCGCAGCCTGAGTCACCCTCTCACGGTTCCACGAACGCAAAAGAAGTTTGCCCGGTTAGACGGGCAGCCCGCGCCCCGCGCTGCCCAGCAGCCGGGCTGGGGCGTACCCTGGCGGGGCCAAGGGAGGCGTACCGTAGCGGGGCGTGGCGGGGCGTGGCGGGGCGTGGCGGGGCGTGGCGGGGCGTGGCGAGCGTGAGGGGCGTTCTCGAGGGACGCGGCGCGGTGGATGATGAACCAGCAGACCGGACGAAAGGCAGCCTCGCCCCACCCTACCTACACTTGTGGCCGCGTGCCGTGTGATCGAAGTGCCAGCCCCGGTGACCTCCCATCCCACCCCCAAACACTCTCCACTCCAGCGCAACCGTTAGGCTGCGACAACCGCGCTTCCACGAACAGACCCGAGGGACTGCCTGCAGTCGCACTCCCTTATCTGACCTGCCCTACACTGTTAACACGTCACGCCGAAGGGAGGGACGTCGAGACATGCAACACATCGCACTCCCGGCCGCGAGGGCCGCCAGGGCCAGGGAGTACATGCTGGCGTGGAGCAGCACGTTTCGACGCACCTGGCCGAGGGAGGCTCGGCTTGGGTCGGCGGCACGGCAAGGCACCTCCACAGAGCCTCCAGAGCGCAGCACCGAGAACCTCAACTCCGTGCACGGCTCGCCAACCCAGCCAACCCCAAGGAGGAAGAGGTGGGGGAGGCTCCCCTCCCTACGCCCCCCTGGGCCGGGTGGGCCGGGTGGGCCGGGCGACGCAGCCCGCCACGCCGCGCGCCTCGTGGTGGCGGCCTGCACGGCCTGCACCGGGACGGGCCGCGGCCCCACGGCTGCATGGCCAGGACGGACAAGAACAAGGAAACCTCACCTGTGTGGGTCCGCAGGTGCGCCTTGAGGTGTGAGCTCTTGCCGTACTCCTTGCCGCATCCGGGCTGCGCGCACTTGTGCGTCTTGAGCCCCTCGGTCTCCGCGTGCTGCTGTCCATCCTCTTCATAGTCGTCCATGCGCTCGTCGATGACCAGCGCGTCGCAGTCGTCCGGCTCGCTGCGGTCGCTGTCCAGATCCACGGGGTCCTGCTTGATCCGCGTCAGGTCCGTCAGGATGCGCGCCACCATGTAGAGCGTGTCCCCACGCGCCCCCGCCTCCCCCTGCTGCTGCGGCGTTGACTGCTGTTGCTGCAGCTGTTGCTGCTGCTGCTGGTGGTACTGGTGCATCGGGGGCTGGGCGTTCGGGTGCGGGTTGGACAGGTCGAGGGGTGCGGCGGTCCTCTTGGTCCACGCGCTGCCGTGCGACATGGCCAGCAGGCACTGCGCGGCCAGGTTGATCTCGCTGTCCTGGTCCATCGCGTCGGTGGCGAGTGTATCCACGGTTGAGGTGTGACCCCGGCAGGGGTGGCCGAGTGTCCTTGGTTTGGTGCGGCTTGGCGCACTGGTTGACGCAATCCGCGCGTCCCGGCGGTGCGCGGCTAAACTGCCACGAGGGGCGGACGGGCGGGTCGAGCGGCACAACAGAGCGGCACAGGCTGCGGCGATGCGACTCCGAGCTCAGCAAGCGCTCCACTGGCGCGGCGCGCGGCGCGCGGCGCGACGCGGCGGCCGACGGCGGGAGGGAGGGGAGAGCGCGTCGGAACAAGAACATCAGGGACGGGAGAGAGGGGGAGGGATGCTTGTTGTTGGTGGAGTGGCGGCGGTAGTCGAGGCAGCTGCGTGTGCTGGCTGTCGGACTGGGATGCTGCAGCGGCAGTGGGCGCAATGTGCTCAGCCGCCACATCGTGCACGCAGCAGCGCGCAGCAGCTGGAGCGGACCCGTGCTGCCATCTAGCGCCGCCGCACTCAACCAGACGCCCCTCGTCCCTCGTCGCCGCCGGCCGGCCGTGCTCTCGACCTGAGAAGCGAACCCTCCACAACCACGACGATGTCCCGGCGGTGCTCGGAGAAGCTCACCGCCCCCCGCCCCTTCTGCGCCGCCCCCTTCTCAGCCCCTCCGCCCTACTCCGCCCCGCCGGCTCTTCCTGTGCCCCGCCACCCGCCCGCCCTGCCCCGCCCCACCCCTCTCCGCCCCTCTCCGGGCCTCAGACAAAGCAGGCCGGGTAGGGCTTGCTTGTTCGGACTTGCAAAGAGCCCGCCCTGTCCCGTCGGTTCCTTCTTCTCCTCCTTCTCCTCACTTGCTCAGTGTGAGGGTGATTGTGGGTGGACTTCTTTTCTTCATTCGTCTTGCCAAAGCGACCAGGTCTCTCTACACTGCAAACGATGCTGTCAGTCCCGGCTCTAAAAGTGTCACTCGCACTAAGTACGTAGCCGGCCGGCCCTGTAAATCAATGCACTGCTTCGCCACTGGCGCTCTGCAAGGACGTTCTCTACGTTTGCGACCTCGGACGTGCCCTAGGCTGCCATGAACTGCGTGACAAGGGATTTGCTCCACATCTCCGCATGACAAAGTGTGCCACATCGGTGCCACATCGCCCACGTGGGCCCACGTGGCTCCTCGTATACGCCCCGCTCTCGACACTTGGGGCGAGGAGAGTTTTTACTCGTATATTCGCGTACGGTGCGAGTGGCAGCGGGTGAGACGCGTCGTATGGACGGCTGAATATGGCTAAGCAGATGATCACTAAAACGCCCCTCTCCCTCTTTTCCCTTAAGAATGGCCCGTTTAGCTGATCTTCCCCCCTACCAGTCTTTTCGCGACATATCGTAAGATATCCTGCATTGGAATGTGTGCAAGCGATTTGCCTACCTTGCAGGCGGGGGGGCGGGGGGGGGGGGACGCTCTCCCCCCTGAATCCGCGCCTGGCTGTGTGGCCTTCGCAAGGACATCGCCCCGCAGCAGGACATTGCCGGCCTGTGCCCCTCTTCACACCGTGCTTGTCGATGGCGTATTAGAGTAGTACAGTCCTAATACTGCCACATCTCGCGCAGTGTTTGGATTGCTCGCGCTCCAGCTGCTCCAGCCCGCCCCGTTTTCTGGTGCATGATCTGGTGCATCAGGATGAGACGCATGATGCACGCACCGATGCGACATTCACGTGTCGCACCATCCAGTCCAGGAGACTGATGCCGAGGGTCACTCCATCTCTCTCGCACTCATTGGGCGTCCCATATGGGTGCGAGAGAGACAGCGACTGAAACGACTCTCAAAATCAATCCAATACAGTGCCGCCCGCTGCTCGTGCCGCAGGTTCCGCAGCGATGAGGTGGGTGGGGGGTGGGGGCGGGACGCGCCGAGTGCGGTGCACTGCAGCTTGCAGGTGAAGTTGGTCCAGTGGCCAGGCCTGCCAGGCCCCGGGACCCCGGCCTAGGAACCCGGCCTCGGCCCGGTGGGATGGCCAGGTAAACGAGGCGACCGGCCGGGCCATTGTATTTGTCCAAAAAGCTCCAGGCTTCCAGGCTCCGTGCGGAGCTCCCTCCAGGATCGTCGGCGTGTGCAGTGTGCGTGCAACAAGGGCAGGACGCATGTCACGCTGCCGCGTGATTTGCACGCGAATGTTTAGCCGATGGGTTACGCTACGGGCTGTGCTCTGAACGCTGCAGCATGGATTTGCGAGCGAGGACTGGGGCAGTACGAGCAGAATGGCACGGCCGAGGTGGGCGGACTGTGCGGCCACGCGGCCGGGAAAGGGAGAGCGTGAAAGACAAAGACCGCGCAAAGACCACCAAAGCTTTCCACTTCTCCAGCAGCAAGCCTGGCCCGCAGGCATGCCGGGTCCCGCCGGCGCGGTTCCGACTTTCCGTGCCGGCTCCCCCGCCCCCGCCGCCCCCTACCTCTGGTTACCTCTGGTCGGCTGGCCCCGCCAGCCCCGCCCCCCGCCCCAGCAGCCGGCCGGAGGCGGGACGGGAGAGGAGCAAGAGGAGGCAGGCGAGCTGGCGGCGCTGTCGGCCGGGCCGGGTTAAATCGTGCCAAGTCCTTCAGGTGTGCGTCACGGCATGGTCACAGACAGCAGCGCCTCGCTAACTCGGCCGTGTCGCCGTGTCACGCCGGGGAAGGCGGGACAAAGCTAAAGCGCATGTTTGGTTCAGGCGTTTTCCTTGCTGTGGGTGCCACTCGAACAGAGTTCGTAAATGACATGGGGAATGCAGTAATTTGTCTTTGTCACATCTGGCGCGGGTGTGTTGTCATTTTCGACGGCCCAAATCAGAAAATTAGAGCTGGGATCTGAGAAAAAGTCGTCGAAGGAGCAATTCTTCGGGAAGCATCAAAACCATAATTTCCTTTATCATAAAATTTTTATTTGTCCATTCAAAGAGAAAAAAAATACAATCAAATAGGGTACAGCGTATGCATAGAAAAAAAGGTAGCATGAACACTGCGCTGAGATTACCTTCTCAAGACCCTGCAAATGCCGGACTTTAATACTGAAATAGCTGACCTACAAAAAATTTCACAAGTGACAAATTGTTTGAAAGTGCATAGATTAAAGAAATTACTTCTCTAAAAATTTCAATGAGGTAGCAATATGGTAGCACAATTTGACTTTATTAATATAGGGACAGAAAACAAAGAAAGAATTGAGTAAAGCTCTAAAAAACTAACTTAAGCATATCACAGGCTTAATGAGGCGTACAGGTGACACTGGGCTCCAAAATAAAAATTGTCATCAAAAGCTCATTTGAAAGAGAACAATTCACTACAGTGAAAGTCTTTATTCTATTTTATTCTGACTAATACAAACAATTTTGCAGTGCATTTTAAACATTTCATTAATTTGAAAAAAATAATTAATGAAACATTTCACATGAACTTAGGGCTGATACTTTGATCTTGGTTCAGGTGCTTTTTAGTTAAGATAATTAAATCAGGGAATCTTAATAGAAGATAAAACCTTGCTGTTCTGTAGATAGAAACCAGAAATCAGTTGCTCAATCTTTTCAAACAATAAAATCATCATTAAAATTGTTATCAAATCACAATTTACCTGCAATTCTCGATCTGACTGCATAACTCCTGTTACACTCACTAGCTGATACTGTCTTGCTCTCATAGTACCAGACCCCTTTCGGATGATGCGCATTGAGTTTGTACCACCAGATGTTTCCCGAAATTGAGCCATCTGTCGGGGAGCATGGCTGGGGTCTAAAACCAGAAGGTTCAAGCCATGTTGAAGAACTTCTATTCCCACAACAGTTCTGCTATGGCCTGCAAGGAGAGAAAAATTAGAAAACAAATAAAATGGAGGTGTAATTAAGCCAGCCCAGGGTGAAACAGAATGTATATACCTTGATGTTGGAGGTAGAGAGGGGGCTTAAAATCATCTGCTTTCTGAAAATATTGCAATATCCAATTGAAAAGCTGTGGATGACTTCCATCAGGAGCAGTGGGACGGTGGAAGTCAACCAGTTCACATCTATAATAAATTGATAAAAACATAATTCCGTAAAATTTCCTCCTCAGAGGGGACAGAAATAGAGGAGATGCAAATAAGTTCATAATACCCACCTGATGTGCATGGAAGACAAAAGAGTCATCATTTCTGTTGCTCCTATCCACTTCCTGGTGTTATATAGTTTTCGTCCAAGCTGGTCACAGCCCTGTGGATCAAAGCCATTACCCCAAGCCCATTCAATGTGCTTCTGTAGCCGAGAGATAGAGGGTACGGCCATTCGTTGATTAATCCCCAGAAGACCACTACCCTCTTGATACATAAGATCACTGTATTTCGTATGATGCATCAAGGATGACAACATCATCTGCATGTTCCTAATCAAATGTAATAATAATCCAATTAAAAGAAAGGGAAATAAATTAAACTGAGGATTTTGCAACGCAGCTGTAATACCACCTTACCTGTAGCCACAACCCCATCCTTTATCACCGTAAGTTGAAGCATAATGGTCAATTCTGCTGCAGACGTAAGTGCGCACAACCATTTTTGACATTGAACTCAAAGTGTGAATTTTTGGAATGATGTCTGCAATAGAGGTTTGTTCGGTAGTCTTTTTAACCCTTAAGTCTTATTTTATTAAATAAAGATGGAACATTCAAACCCACAGACAAAAAATTACCTTTGGTGCAAGATGATTGGTCATCTATTCCATAATTTTCAGCCATTCTCAACTCCATTTGTCTTTCATAGTAGTCCGTTATTGTCAGCTCTCCAGAGCACACAGCTCGTTGCATATTTGTTAAACTTTGCTGTCTAAAGTTACCTTGGTTGTCCATCCCATATTGTGCCTGATGTACAAGAAGCAAATTGAAAGTGATTTACTTCAGTTCATTAAGCATTAAAACTATGTTAAAAAGAGACAAATCCATCATTTACATACGCGGAGCATATCAAATTCTTTCTGTTCTTGAAGACGCCGACTGTCCTTCTCCTGTTGTTCAACTGCTCGAGCTAGCAACTGATCTGATGACAAATCTGGTGTTGAATCTGCAGTCCACAAGAAAAAAAATGTCCTGAGTGAAGATTCAAGCAATTAAATACAGCTCAAAGAAGTCATACCACTTCTTCTGTAGTGCTCTTCCAAATGCAGGGCTAAATCACGGTCACATGCAAAGTTAGACATTTTACACAAAGGACAACCATCCCCAGAGCTTCCATTCCTGTGTTCACTTCCACAAGCTTCATTTCTAGACACAGGCTGTAAAGATATTCAATTATACGTCATGGTGGTTTAATGGAAAACTAAGAAATAAAAAACGTAAATAAGAACACACCTTTTGTGGGCTAAGTATGTCCAGGTGAGCTGAATTCACATGTCTTTCGAGTTCAGTAGAAGACTGGAACTTTGCGATGCAGAGCGGGCAGTCTAAATTTTTCTCTTCCACAGCCTCACAGTGGCCTCCAGTACTCGGACTAAGTGGGTCCAAATGAGCCCTATTGACATGTTCTTCAAGTTGAGAAGAGGATGCATTGGTGAAAGGACAAAGAGGGCATTGCAGCAGCTGAACACATGGAGCCTCCGAAGTGAGTTGTAGGGCTAGTTTCTTGCGGAGTGGTGAACCAGAACCATGCTCTCCTCTTCCTCCAGACAACCCAGAAAAGTGGCCTGTTTGCAGAACATAAGGTCATGAACAAGTTTTGGTAAGGTAGACTGGATAAGCAAAAGCACTTCAATTTAACGACCTGTAAGAACACTGGAGCTTGGACAGGGTTCAACGATTGAATTCAGGTGGATTGGCTTTGAGTTGTTAGTTGTATTATCTTTCCCAAATTCCTTAACAAAATAATTAAAAGCAATGTTAAAACACAGGCAAAAATGAAATTGTGCGTTTTATTTATAAGGAAAGGACATACAGAGGAATCAGGGTCATCATCTTCGTCTATAAAAGATATACACTCGTTTTCAGGTGTTAGATAATCTAAGTGAGCACTATTGACATGAATTAACATTTCTTTAGGAGTAATGTCTCCTAGGTCACAAAATGGGCAAGTAGCTGCGCCCTCAAGGTGGTTGTTGGCCATGTGTGTGCGTAGGCTGTCATCTGACAAACCATCCACACCACATATTTCACATGAATGACTACAGTCTGCCCGTTGGTCTGCCATTCCAATTTTACATACCACCTGTGAAAAGGAAGAGAGTATCCTGATGTTCATTCAGGACAATGAAGATTAGTGTTGTATAAACAAGGAATCAATAACACCATCAAACACTTCCTAAGATACACAAACCTTCAGAGACGCACTAAAAATCTATGAATAGAGTTGGAATTTTTGAAGACAAAAGTCAGTATACATTCGATTTCATTCAAAGCTATCATCAAATCAACATATTCGCGCATTAAAAAATGCAGACGATGGAATGGGCAAGCCCAGGTTAAGTTTCAGTCTTGAGTGTAGTACATTGAATGTCATCGAGTACAAACTGCCACTAGTTAATTCCTGAAGTACTCTTTAAGCCCCGACACCATTATGGCTGTTTCTGAAGATTGCCATGGACAAAATTCCATCACAGATAAATCACTAACTGGTTTGAATAGGAAACCTTCGGCTGCAGTTGAATATTTCACAGCCTCTTGGATTATTTTATTTTACCCGCACTCCCCCCACCCCTTCACTGCAGTATGCGCAGTACCAACGCGGGGGAAAATACGCGCCTGTTTCGAAAGCGCCGTGGTTCGGTCGGTTCCAGCCAGCCCAGGGGGACAAAGCCACAAAATCGCTCTCCAACTGGAGTCCTACACTGGAGGACTCTCCCTTCAACTTGCTCCTGTCTGATAGGGAAGATTGAGAAAGACCATTTATATTCTAAACTTCTCCAACCATTATTTATTGAGTATCACATTCTATATCATCAAGACGAATTCAATTAAAATTCATTACAAAAACATTGACACAACAAAACAATAACAAAATGGGCAAAAATTATATTGCACATTTTAACATCAGGTCCTACAGTACACAGAAGAGTGAAAAATTAACAATTTAAAAAGAATTATATGATATCTGAACAAAAGATATTACTTAGCACAAAATTGTGAACAGAGTGACTAGGCTTTGGCATCAGCATAACGTTTTGAGACATCCTTCCAATTAACAATATCAAAAATAGCCTTCACATAATCAGCACGCACATTTTTGTACTGAAGGTAGTAGGCATGCTCCCAAACATCAATTCCAAGCAAGGGTATCAGACCTGCATGGTAACAGAAAAGAAAACACTTATTAAAAACACAATTCTGACTTGAGGAAAGTTGGAAGCAGCAGCGCTTTCATGTGAAACAAATGTTGTCACATCTTAAAAGCACCCCCGATCCCAGCCAGAATTAGGATGTCAAACCGCATCGACATCGGTCAAATCGATATCGTCTGTGGTTTGAAATAAGACATCGATTAAGTATCATTTTTAATGTTGAAATTGATTCGTCATCAATTCGGCGTCGAAATCAAAATTGATACCAAATCGATGTTGTTTCTGTAACCACAGGCGATATCGATTCGACCGATGTCGATCCGGTTCCACATTCTAATTCTGGCTGGGATGCAACCAGCAAGTGGCCCTGTAAGTATGAAAATTCGCCTATTGATAGAACTCCCTCAGGACTTCATCTGCCTCGGGCTTGACAAAGTCGGCCACATTTTACGTCATGTTGGTTCTTAAAACCAATATGCGAGCAAGGATGAAATAGTCAGTTCATCATTGGGATAAACAAACAGTTTCAAACAGACAAAAAACAACAAATGCCACTCCCTCAGGACTCCATCTGCCTCAGGCTTGACAAAGTCGGCCACATTTTACGTCATCTTGGTCTATGAAACCAATATGCGAGCAAGGATGAAATAGTCAGTTCATCATGGGGAGGTGCAAACAAATGATTTAATCATTTTCTTAGGTTTTCCATACCAGTAGTTCCTTGCAGAGGATCTTGGTTAGCACAAGTGGCTATCTGAAGGCTCTTGCTGCTTTTGTCATAGCCCAGCCAAGCCCACCCAGAGCCTTGCACACCAACTGCCTTGGTTGACATTTCATTCTTAAAGTTCTCAAAGCTACCAAATCGTAGCTTGATGGCATCTTCCAGACCAGCTGTTGAAAGAAATAAAAATTAGATGCTTTCCAACCATAAATTGCTAAATCTTGCTAAATCTACTGACCCTCTGGCTTGGTAGTGTCAGGGGTAAGGTTTTGCCAAAAAATGGAATGGTTGATATGACCACCTCCATTGAATTTCAAAGCTGGCTGAAGCTCAATCTGGGCTGACACATCATCTGAAAGACACAAGCCAAATATTAAAAGTCAAAACAGTGCAATTACAGTTGACGACCCGTTGAACTGAACTCAAAACTCACTTCTGCTGATAGCAGCTTGCAACTTCTCAAGTGTGGCATTGTAATTGGTAACATAAGCAGCATGATGTTTCTGATGATGTAAAGTCATGATGTCCCGAGATATAACAGGCTCTAAGGCACTGTATTCATACGGAAGTTCAGGAAGTGTGCTCTTGAAAGCACATTGTTGAGCTGCCCCTGGCAAAGCGAGGATATTGCGCCTGGAAACAAGGAGAAAAGTTAATAAGATGGAAAATTCAACAATACTTATCAACGTACAATAATAATATGCGAGTTGTACATGTTTTGTTCTAATTCTGTCAGAGAAGGGGTACTCCACTCAGACTCCAATCATGTCACATGAGGATCCTGTTAGGGACAAGTTATTAACAGAGAGCACTATGAGCCGACGGCTTCATTACTCGCGTCTTGAGAGTAATTTCTCCCTAGGTTGGAGCACCAACCATAACCCTGGATAAACCAACTACCCCAAAAGTTGACCTTCCTCAAATCAATTAATTGGGTATTCATAAAAACTTAAATCAGTAGCAAGTAAAGACCTACATGATCCTAGGTCGAAATTATCCTGGTTCGGCTAAAACTTCAAGGCCTCCTGACAAGAATTACCTCACAACAGAAGACGCGGCACGTCGAAGAGACAACATGTCGAACGTCGAGCAAGGAAAAGCACCCACAGGACACGGCACTGAAGCTGGCGACTGCACGGACAGGGTCAGAATGGAGTCGTCAGGGGTAGTAAGTCGGCGACTGCGACGTAAGATCAAAAATTTACGAAATGCACCTCTCCGGCCCGGCACGCTAGATTTACGTCCGTACCAGACTTGTGGTGGAACTTGTGCGCGTGCGCGGGCGCTGCTCCTGGAGGGGCCATGCTGCGAGGCTACGGGCCACACGAGTCGAGTTCAGCGCGTGGTGAGAGAGGTTAGAGAAGGGAATAAATATATTACGGTAGTATTTTATTCAGATAATTACGGTTATATTTTTATTCAGTCAACAAGACTATCATCACAGTATTGTGTGTTTGTTCTTTCCTGGACCATTACTTTTGCAAGTTATCCCGTTCACCTTCTCATTGGTGTTTGTTGCCGCTACGTTCATCTTCTTACAGTTTTAATTTGGAGATTTGGACAACCTTTATCATGGGGGTAAAGGAACTTAAACGGAAAGCATCTGAAGATGTATCAGATGGATCATTATCAAAGAAGACTGCCATCTCTTCTTTGTCGGAACCTCCAAAGAAGAAACACAAGGGGCTTTCCACTGAAGAATTCATTATTGCTCTTAAAGGGACCGATGGACCTGAAGGTAGGAATCAAGCACAATTTTTTAAGACTAATTCATGAAAAAGTTAAGAAGATCGACAATTGTCCAATTTTTTTTATTTTTTTTTAAGCTGTACGTGAATGGCTTTACATGATTTCAAGTGAATGGGAGAAATCTCTTATGGACCGGACCTTGAACAGACTGAAACCAGAAAGTCAAGCTCATAGCGAACACAACAAACTACAATCGACAGAGAAGAATGACCATGAAGAGAAAAGTGGTGGAGTTGACGACTTGACTACTACTGAGGAGGATGAAGAGAAGAATGAAGAGAAGGACAAACATGAAACAGAGGGTAAGATGAGGGGAAATATGTGACACATTGTGTCTTTCTAGCTCACCGTAAAAAAATTACACTTGTTTTTCACATGTTAATAATTTTTGCTAACTCTTTGGTTTCTGTACTATAGATTTGGTTACAAGTGAGTGTGCCGAGCACATTGATTGTTTTCTTACCTCTGGAGGTTCTGTCAAAGACATCATTGGCATTTTGCCTCCACCTGAACTTTTCAACAAGGTTTCTCAAATTCAATACATTTTCCGTACCCTATTCAAAGTTCTTGTCAGGTTTGTATTTTTGACCTTTTTGGTAGGTTTTAAACCTGGCTTTTGATAACAATCTCTTATTTTGTGTTTAGAATAGCTGCCAACCATCATAATAAAGTGCCTGAAGCAGTTGAAGCATGTCGAGAGCTGCTGGATTCTTATTTAAAAGTAATTAATGATATATTAAAACGCCAACGTGAGCCTCATTTCTGTTTGGATCTTCTCACAGGTAGAAATTTCTTTTTATGTTAAGAAAAATGTTGAAAGTTTTTTTTTTCCTCTATTTAAATTTTGCTGGAATTGTAAAAGTATTTCTGATTTTAACAAAGAAATATTGTTTCAGCTATGGTGGCACTTGATACAAAATTCGCCAAAGAAATATTACTGAAAGTGACTCTGGACGAAGATATTGTAGGAAATTTAATATCTCTGCGAGCTCCACTGAGGTCCCGAGTTGCTTACCTCAAGTTTCTTGTAGCTCTTCTAATTGATGCTGACAGTAGCTTGCTGTTGGCTGTTTCACAAATGCCTTGTAAGTTGCACCACAGAAAATATTATTGCTTTTTGAGACATCATGTTGCAGTTTGTTTTTTTTTTTGGTTTCTTACCTGCAGGGTTACTTACTTGTGTCATGGAAGGCTTAGTATATGACCCAGCTAACATTGTAGCATTATTCCTCATAACATTAAAGACGGCCATGGTTGAAAAATCATCTGTTTTTAAAACATCAAAAGTTAACATTTTCAACCCAAATACTATTATTTCATTGCTGCATCTGTACAAATGGAAAGGACCTCAAAACAGACCCAAGACTAAATCACTTGCCCCATGGGCCATGAAAAATATTAAAGAAAAGCCTAAAATGGAAAATGAGGCAAGTACAGTCTTTTTTTCCTTTTTCTGGTGTTTGTGTGTGTGTAAGAGGTACTGAATTATTTTAATGATGTGTATGTGTTTTCCCCATGTTAATCAATTTGCAGAGTTTTAATAATATTGGGTCTTTCTTTGTAGATTGACAGTGATGAAGCTGACCTTGTCTCCTCTGCAGTTCATGAACTTTTGCTAGTGCTTTTGACTTCCCACCGTTTCGGAATAATCTTTGGAAGCACACAGCAAACTGACCGTAACAACCGATTGGTATCCAATGTTTTAAAGGTAAAACCTGTTACAGTTTTACAATAGTAACTTTCCAAAGTAACGATTTTCCCACTTAAGTTGATTTTCTTTTTTCCCCCCCGAATACTCACTTGAATTATTATAAAGCATTTCTTTTTTTATTTTGACAGAGAGTTGGTCACCCATGGGGGAATCCTAAAGTTGCAGATCTTATATCCAAGACTTTAGCAGCTTGTCCTGACACATTGGAAGAAACTATGAATTCTATTCGGCCATTCATTCAACCAAGATCATCACCGCAATGGTTCCAATGTGCCAAGTTTCTTTGCCTGGTTTGTACTTCTTTCTGCCCTTATTTCCCTGTCCAATAATAATAGTTTTAAAAATTAATTGACTCAAAGAACATGACTTTATTTAAGATTCTACAGTTGCTGCCTTGAGCTGTTTCTAGCATATTTCTTTTCTTTAATATAGGTTCTTGAGGACCAGCACCCTGAAGAGGTTCTGCTGCATCAACTCTCAATGTCAGCAGTGAAGTTAGCTGCTACTGCCACTAGTATGTGCATTCCTATATCTGTTGTGCGAGCTTTGAATGCCAAAGATGCAGAAGTATTTTGCAAGGAAGACATAGATGTTGCTAAATCATCATTAGAACTCTTTTTGTGCATGCTCCGAAAGGCTACTGCTTTTACTGATGTTGTACGCAAGTGGAGCTCTCAAAAAATTTTCCCATATGCTAAGTTAACAGCTTTCCTCAACATTTTGTCACAATCTATGCTTGAGGTGAGATTAATATTTTGTCATTGACTTAAAGGGAGTTTCCATGTTGACCATATTTTGATAAATATACTTTTTTTTTTTTTTTTTTTTCTAATACTAATATGAATTATTATTATTTAATTGTTTACAGAATGTTCCTAGCCTTGGTTCCCTTCAGAAGGCTTGGCAAGTGTGGAGCAGTAAACTGTCTGAATCTGACAGTATGGAAATTGATGGTGAAGCAACTGCCAAACCGTTAGATGTGTTGTCACTCCTTTTGGAAGTCTTGGAGATGTATCAGAGGCTTTGTCCAAAAATTTTGAATCCATTGCATTCTGCTCAGTCTGATTTCAAGAAATCTTTGACTGATGTTGTACTGCAGGATAACTCCTCAGAAGATGTTGCGTTGCTTCGCAATCGCTTCTTTCAACTTCTTCTCTCTATCAAAGATGTAAACTTTGTTGTGGAAAATGTGAGTGATACTTGTTAGAATCCAGCTTGAAGTAAAAAAAATTGTTCATCTTGTTGATTGATATGATCAATTCCAGAATGAGCTGAGAAATATAATTACAATTGTATTTCAAGATTTGATCAGCCCTAACCCCATTGTTGGTAGCATGGCTTCTGTTGTACTCCAGAGATTAATCAAGAGGGCTGGATCTTTGGAAGGTACTTCTCATGAGGCTATTATATGGTTATCAAATTTTCAAGAAACTGCATCCGGAAAGGAAGAATGTTCAGAAGCAGTTAGCATTCTTGTTGAGAGTATGATTCGTGCCTGTATTTCATGCCCCAAATATATGGATATGATTGCTTGTTCTGAGGATGAAGCTGGAAAAATGATGTACAAACATTGTCCCTCTACACAAGCACTCTCAGATGGAAGAACACTGCAGGAGTTGTTTGATGGTAAATTATCATTAGTTTTTATCTCTATTCAAGCGCTGTATTTATGCCAATTCTTTATTTACAACACTAACACTGCAATTGATTTTTCAGATCTTTCAGAAAACAAAGATGCATTGCCTTGTAATGATATGTCCAACTCTTCAAAGCTCAGTCCATGGCTTCCGGCCTTCTTAGAAGTTCTCAGCGAGAGAATAAATAAAAAGAAATTGAAACGGCATCAGAAGCAGGTGATTGTTTTATAATGAATTTATTTTTCAATTCAAAACAGTTTTGTAAAAAGTTCTTTATTTAAATTGTAAGTAAGCCCTCTTTTATTTAACAATTTATCAATGTTTTGCTAGGTTGTTAGAGACTTTTGTTGCAAGGTAGTTTTACGCTTGCTTTGTCGTTTTCCACACTCTGGGGCCTTTGTGCATCTGGTTTTGTACACCTATCCCCATGTCATTCCTTCTAAACTGGCTGATTACCTACAATCGTGGCTTCCTGGGGGCAGTCCACAACCAGTTGAGCTAAGCATTCTTGGGGAGAATAGTGCAGAAGTTAAATTGAGTACCTTTTTATTCTGTGAAGAAGATGATTCCTCTTTACAAGACACCATCAAAAAAATGTTTATTAGTCTTGCACTTCCTACAATGTATGACAACCCTAATGGTAAGTTGTATTTGTATAATGTCAATTAACTGAAGATGTCTACACATGTCCAAATATCTTGATATCTTAATTTTGCAGACAATTTATCAGAGCCTGAAAGGTTGAAAGCCTCCTATGCTGTTGTTCAAGTAGTTCATTTTATTTGTTTTCATTTAATGCAACTAACTCAATTAGAGAAATTGACTGAGGGTTGCGTACTTCGATCCCAAGAAGTACTTCTTTTCATACTTGACACAGCTGCACATTTTGACCGGCTTGGGAAGAAAAGAAATGCAGGACTGTTCATTGACTGCTTCAAGGTTGTAAAATACTTCATGCAAAGTACCGATATATTTTAAGTTAGTAATTAAGTTTACTTAACACTAATAAGATACCTTTTCACAGGTAATTCTTTTTCATCCTTTCCTGTACGAACAATTCAACCCTCTTGTCAAGGGCAGGTCAAACTCCTCTGCATTATTGACAAATCTGATGATAAAAGTGTTAAAAAAAGCCTCAACATGTCCTGAACTTGAGCTCAACATTGCACCCTTCAAGAGGAAATTGTTAGAGGGACTGAAACTGACAACACATAAGAAAGAGCCAAAGGAAAACATCACCAACATGATGGATTCTTTCCAACTTAAGTTTCAAGATATATCAGATATTCTGGTCTTCATATCAGATCTTTCGTGCTCAACTCTTGTAGTTAATTCTGAAGGAAATCAAAGACTTTCTCAGTGGGTGCTATTAGCAGAACACCTTCTGATTCGAGCATCTGAACTTCGAACCAAAGGCAGCCCTAATGTTAGTGAGATCATGATATTGCCACCCTCTGTAGTGCTACAAATATCAAATTGGATTGTGAATTTTCTTCCAAATGAGAGCATTGATGTGACATCCTTACTTGAAGCTTTTATGCTCTATATAAAATCGTGTCCTCAACAGACACGTTATTTAAGTGACGTAAGCATTTTAACAACTTTATAACAAAACGTTACATTCAAAGAAATAAGCCAATGACATCCTTTGTTTCCATTTCAGCAACTGTTCTCATGCATTCTGACCACATCTCGATGCAGTGCTGCAATTAATAACTTGGTTAACTGGATGGTGTCTTGTATGCCAGTAAAAGACTCTACAGCCGCATTAATATCTACTGTAGACAGGGCAAAAGGCTTGGAGGACCACATGCATGTTATTTTGCCACTTTTAAGAGCTGTTTTGAAGGACAATGCAAAAAGTATGTTTTATCTGTGTTAATATTTTATGTGTGTGTTATGTTATTTGTTTGTTGCATTGTTTGCCAAGGATTGCTTGATTTTTATTTTTTTTCAGAAGTGAAAATGCCAGTTTGCAGTATTGTATATTCCCACCTCAGAAGAAGAATTGAGGACTACGTCGTGAAAGTGGATAGGCATCCAGAATGGTTGCCCATGAACACAGATGTTGTGGTGATCTTGATGAAACGTCACATGAAACAAGTTGAACGAGAGAAAGTGTGCGTGGCTTTAAAAAAAAAAGCTCCGACTTTGACAAAAGAGAGGCTGTACTATTTGCAGCTCGTAACTGAAGTACTACAAATACATCGGCCTCAACTGTTGCTATTACTTCTAGCATGGCTTGGTGCTGCTTTGAAGAAGTATGGAAGTGCTTCAGAACAAGCTGTTGTTGCTAAACCTCTATGTGAAGCTATATCAAAAATTTTAGGGGAAGGGGAAGAAACTCAAGAGAATTTTCAATCTGTTGTAGAGAGCAAAGTTTGGCAAGAGACACTGAGATTAGTCCTGAAGTATGCACTTGTTGCAAAGGATCAAGAACAGTCAGAGTTGGCCTGTGTGCTCCTTCAAACTTTATGTACTGTTTTTGAGAAGATGTACTCTCCTCAAGAAGGTCATGAACATGTACCCATGGTTCATAGCATGATCATTCAGCACTCTGAATATATTAGACTTATGTTGAGCCACAATCCTTGTAAATTTGAACTAATTCAGTTTCTCTGTATCCTTCTGGAACGAAACTCAAAAATTATGGAAAGTTCCCATGCACCTGTTTTGCTCTCTGCATATAATGCATCTGTTAGCAAAACTGATAGAGCTTTGCTCAAAATGTTGATGATGTACGAGCAGTGTGGAGTTGATCTCTCGCAGTACAGGCCTTTCTTTTGGGGCCGTCAAGGTGCTGATTATTACGCCATATTCTCTGAGGCAAAGATCAATAGGTCACTGGACAAGCAGCTGAAGCCTGATCAACTTCTTAACCATTTAAAGGAAAGTATGGTCAATGCAACAATTGCTAATTTTCCCCTTCATTCCACTTTTAAGGTATGTTCAGTGCATTATCTATTCACGTGTAATTTGCTAATGCCCCAAATTCTTACCTCTTATCAACCGTTAACTTGATTTGTGGTTTTCAGATTACAGATGCAGAGACTAAATTTGTTGGCACTGTGCAAGTCTATGACCCATCTTTTTATCTTCCACTTTTCATTTATCTTTTGTCCCCGGAGTCACCAGTGGTCTGTCATACTTTCATGGTATCTGGAGGGCTTGCCATCACTCTAGCGGCATTATCAAGTTATGACGATGATGTGAGAGCTGCAGCAATTACTGTTCTTGCTCGCTATCGTTCTCAACTGGAAATGGCAAGGTCTGTATATTGTGTATATCAGGTGCTTTCATCTGTAGAAGGAAAACAATCTTAAAAAGTTGTAAACCAAGCTCTTCATGTGTTGCCTTTACAGAGGAATAGGCAAGGAGATTGCTTTGCAGTTCTTGTCTGTCATGCATGAAGGAATCATAGCATCAGGCAGTGAAAATACTCGGCTACCAAGCATTATTACTGTATTCCTTGCCAAGGCTACTTTGCATATTGCTGATCCTTTCAGCCCCTTGAATAAACCCTTAGTTAATTTTATCCTTGCTAAGCCACTTTTAAATTTGCGGAGCATACCAGAGTTCATGACGCTTATGCATTCAAGCCATGTGAATCATTTGTGAGTATACATTCAGAATAATTTCCTTGGATCTTGGTATCATTCTATTGTGACTTTGTCCTTCTTTTTTTACCTATACACAGAGCACATCGCCATTGGATCTTGGAGGTTGTGAAAGATGGTATCAAATCTACTTCCGATATCGATATATGCCTTGAGTTGTTCGTCTTCAAGATGTTACTCTCCTTTTATTCAAGCTGCCTGAGTGACACAACAAGCAAAGTGAGTTTTATTTTGTTAAAATTGAATTTATTGTAGCAATGTTTTCCATTTGGTTTTGTGTTGGAATTTCCCTTTAATTTGTATTTACTTTTCAGCTTAACATCTTAGGTTGTGTCCAATCTGCTGTAAGCGTTCAGTATGGAGCTTGTCGCCTGGTCAGAGATTACGGTCTTTCGTCATGGTTACACCAAGCTATACTTACAACAAATTTAGAAGATTCAACCCTCATTGATACTATGGTAAGGCTAGTGTCAAAATTATGGGACTCCTTGTCACTACCAACTAAGAGCCATCAAGGAATCCCAGGCGTTGCAAATCCTGCTGGCACTGTGTTCCGTCTCCTTCTGGCATTGAAAGATAAGGTCAAAGCTCTTGTTTCTAATGAAACATTATGCCACTATGTTCGTGTACTTTCCAATGTGGTGCCACACCTTGGTGCAGAGGATTTTTCAATTTTCACCATGGACCTTTTAGTGTCAATTTTAGAAACCACATCCCCACTCTGCCCCAACAAGCGACAATTCTTTGATTTGCTGGAGCTAGGATGTCATTTTACAGATATTGATGATACTATTATTGGTAACTCATCTCTTGATAATTGTTTGAGGACACTGACAATTCAATGGATCAAGCACAGAACATCTTGAAAGAAACCTGTTCTCCCTTTAATTATCTAACTGTACATAATATTTAGAGCCAAAAATCAATTGACTGTTAAACAAAATTAATTGCATTGTGATCGTTAATTTTTTTTTCACATTTATAAGTAATGATGATTGTATAAACAAATCAAGAAAGAGGTTGTGACAATCACAATTTATATATAATAAACAAAAAAATATATCATAATTGACTATTTAGTTGGATTTTCCTCTATTTCTTTGCCTTGAAGTTTTCTTTCTAATTTTTGGAACTCATATTTAGTCATAATTTCCATGTCATCATTTGTCACCTCTTCAACAGAAACTACCTGCAATTAGTTAAAAATTAATTGAAAATAGGTGTAAACATGTTTACGGGAAAATCCACAACAAAACTTACTTCTGGTATATAAAACTGCAGCATGTTCTGAACACCGTTTTTAAGGGTAACAACAGAACTAGGGCAAGATGAACAAGAACCTTGCATTTTCAGGCTGACTATGCCATCCTTGAAACCCTGTTACAGAGAAAATTGTAGTAGAGATGCACACCTTTTGCAGATCAAAACTATTGACTCAATGTGCTCCAGTACTTGCCATAAATAAGATGTCACCACCATCCTCTTGTACAGTGGGTCTGATTCGAGTATCAAGTAGTTCTTTTATCATTTGCACAGTTTCGTCATCATCTTCAGCTATTTCTGCAATGCCAAAGACAGAACTGAATGAAGGCTTCCTGTGGATTCAGTATTTAAAAGTGAATCAATGCACACCAACATGTATTACCTGTGTCTGAAGGCTTCTGAGCTGATTCATTAATTACCGGCAGACCACTGGCAAAAAAGTCCATAATTGTTGCAAAGATTTCAGGTTTCAGGACCTTCCAATCAATATCTTCATCAACCTTGCGAAGTTAGAAGTAGTTAAAAAGTTTACTAAATTGATTTCTATTCTGAATACATAAAATTTGTACTGTACCTTTGTGACAGTAATAAAATCTGGCCCCAAAAAAACGCCTTTAACTCCTTCAATGCGGAAAAGTAATTTTCCTAGAGGCGAACAGTACGCCTCTGTACCATTAGGAAAGTCCATGGTTTTTCCTGGACCGAGCACCTGGTGGAGCGAATTTCCAAATGTAAGGGGAATGAAAAGAAACACAGCAGTATGCTTGACATTTGAATTACCTCAATACCAGGTAAAAATTTAAGACTGTTAGGATTTGGGGTATCTTGAGTTTGGATGAACATTGAACGCTGTGTCTCGAGTAGACCATATCGTGGTTGCAGTAAATGGTGGACCTGAGGTTTGCTGTTAGGTTTTAATCCATGGACAGCAAAAATATGAAATTTTCGTGTATTCCATGCAGAAAGTGAGGAGCTGTAAAGATATTTGAGGTTAGAGAAGTGACTTGAACTGCGTATGCGGAAGGGAAAGAAAGACGGAACACTACTAATGACAGTATTTTTTCATGAATGAGGTAATCTAGGCTCTATGAAAGAAGATAAGGCAGAGTGACATACTGTGAGCTGTGTTGAACACCCAAACATGGGAAAATATTTCGCAACCTTGCGACATTCAGGCGAGAAGCCATCTTTGCTTTGCTACTATAAATCCAGTGTTGCCAACTGTTGTTGAGTGTACAGGAGAGTACGAAACGAAAAAAATTAAACGAATCAAACTGACGGGACTTCCATTTTAATAAAAAGTTCTTGATTTTTCGTGTGTGAGCTCTAGATTTTTCTTCAATGATGGCATGAGATTCCGGAGCAGCACCTTTTGCATCTTTACAGGAGCAAAGTGTTACTTTTTGCCTACCTTCCAGGCGAGTACGTAGGGATCGGGGTTTTCGTGAGGGATTAGGATGAATATAAATATTCTTAACGCTAAGAAACATTAAGCTTTGTGACAAGTGAACAAAATTTATTATATTTTATACAATGATCTTGATTTCCAGTTCCCTTGTAATAAAGTGATATGTTATCCAACAACAACAATAATAATATTAATAATAATAATAATAACAATAACTGCCTAATCCTAATGGTACTGTAAATCGAGAAATTCTAAACTAATTCGTTGTTTTCCGAACACGTGAGCTCTTTACTCAAGAAGGCGTAAAAGATGGTACGAATAACAAATACGCTCAAAAAATTGCGGTAAGGTAAATGAAAGAGATTTTAAGGCGAGTTCTTAACTCAGTTTGCCGTGACCTCAGGGGTGCATTCCCACACATTGGCACGATATTTTCGTAGTCTGGTCCAAAGAGGCTCTCAAATGAAAGAAACGACGCACGAGCATGACACACGATACGACGCATGCAAACACAAGGCCTTCTGCTCTTGGGAGGCGCACGGATGGAAGGAGAACGAACAACATTGCCTCACCTTAGCAGGCCATAGACTTTAAGCAGTGAATCTACAAATTATTGTCTGACCGTGCGGTGCGAGAGAGACGCACTGCAGATAAACGGGCAAGGGACAGCAGTCCAAAACATGCAATAAGTAGAAAGAAGGAAATTATAACATATGTAATGATACTAACGAATGGACGATAAATTCATTATAATTATTGTTAAACAACATTAGCTTTATAAAACGATAAAAAGGCTAAATTCGAAAGTAATGTATTTACATAAATCAAAGCTTTCTTCAGCGGCGTCGTTAAACAGGGCATTCTTGCCTCGTACCCTCTAGGGTCGTTCACTTCAATCAGAACGGATTCTACAAGAAAAATGACGGTACCATTCGCCGCAGCCAAATCAGCGGGACGAGGAAACAGTCGGCATTGTCTTATCTCCCGTTTCGAATCCGGTTCAGTTAACGTAAAATGCCCCCTTCAGAGTGGATGTTATATTTTACAATGTATGAAAAATGGCGAATCCCTCTTATACAGTAAAAAGGTTATTGATTTCTGAATATGGGTAGTAAATTTCGTACCAAACTTTTCAACACTAAACGAGACGTCGTACAACTTTGGTCTATGCGCAGGTGCGCGCGAAGGAGAATTATGTACGTAAATGGTCGGGCTAGAAGGATTAACTTTCCGTACCATTTATCCGTCTTCGCTGTTTCCGTCTGTTACCCTCAACTATTTTGGAAAAATGATGATGAATGCATTTGTTTCTCCGTCAATAACTTTTGTACCTCCCTCAGAAGTTCAATGTCACGCACTTAGATACACGTGAAGACAAACAATGTATATGTGCCACTCTTCAAAGTGCTTATACCTGTGCGTGTTATAGCTAGGGAAAATATCGGGGTCATGCTCTGATTTCTGTGGTGTCTTAAATGAACATTGAGAGGGAAGAAACACAACGTTTCGTTTTATCTTGGAAAGTTATTATTTACCCGACGATTTCTGACGAAATCAAACTTGAGCATATTAATACGAAAATGAACATTCTAGGTAATACAAACGGCGGTTTAAAATAATCAATACGAATAAAGTAATGAATAAATTAATAAATAGATAAAAAGTCCCGATCAAGGAGTCTCCAAAGTGAACGCGAGTGCCGCCGAGATGGTACGCGCGGTCGGCCCTTGGTACAGTAGGTCTGGTCCGAGTCCGGATGTAGACGTAGACCCGCCCACGAGGCACCGCGCGGCGCGGCGCGGCGCAACCACGAGGCGTAGCGCTCTCAAAGAGAATGTATGGACAACGATACCGGATTGCTGTTAGCCCCACAAGAGCTTCCCATACACTTTAGACATATGGTGAAGAGAGAAGTTTGAAATTTTAGTGGCTACGAACACATTTTTATAAAAACATAGGTAACAAAAAAAAAAGAAACTTCAGGAACAACAAGACCAGCTCGGACTGGTTTTCAAAGGATACCTGGCCTGGCTTGCGTTTTTTTTTCGCACTTTAATGGTCTCCGGGTTACTCACTTTCGGCGGCTATCAAATCATTTGTTCGATTCGTTCCTATAATTTACAACCAAGGCCGCCGAAGGGCGGACAACGCTACGATTCTGAGTGGTGCTATCCGAGCAGGAATAGCCTGGATTTTTCATGGTTGTGGAAGAGTTTCTGCCACAGGCTATACCAGTATTTTTCTTTCATCGGCTTGTTTCGACGTTGTCCGATCCTTATTCGTCCCGGTTTTGAGTGTAAAGAACCCCCGCCGGCCAGACTCGCACTCGACAAACAGACAACAAATTCAACTTACAGTAATACAATGTATCAATGATTCCAGTACCTAATGTTTAAAAAAATTATATGCGTTACGTGCGTAAATCTTAATTCATAATTAATGCGTATTAAAGATAAATATCTGTAGATGAGATTAATTTTTTAACATTCTAGATAAAGATGCAACAACCATACGATGAAAACGTTAGATGGCACTTTCAAGTGAGCATAGGACGAGCGCGGCGAGAGCCTGAAAGTCCAAAAGGAGCGACACGGACAGAGTTTAGAAATAACGTTATGTTGTATGTGGACGATCCGTCACAATTCGTATCCATACGCACACTTTAGGCATTTCTACACGTCTTCATCATATCGTGGTCATTTACAATAATAATATAAAACGCAGTCTACATGTCTCTAGCAAAATTCATGCCTAGCATGTTTCGACATTATACTCCGGAAGCATACCTTATTTTGTGAGTAATAATAACGAATTTGGTGTTGATTTCGATGTGAAACAAAATTGACTCGGAATGCCTTTGAGTGCCCGCCTTCCTACGCCTGCCTAGCGTTCTCTACATGAGCGTGCACTTCTCCCGGATCTTCTTGGTGCCTTTGAGCTGGGACTTCCCCTTCGAGTCGAACTGCAGGGAGATGTTTCGGTTCTTCTCCATGTTGAGAAGCTCCTGGAAAAGCTCCTTGACGTTGTGGTTGGTCTTGGCTGAGGTCTCCATGAAGTTGCAGCCCCAGCCCTTGGCCTCGGCCTCGCCTTCCGTCACGGCCACCTCCCGGTTCTCCGTCTCGTCGCACTTGTTGCCCACCAGCATGACGGGGATGTTGGGCAGCTCCGAGCCCTGTCAACAATCACGTCCACATCACTTGATGGAAGAGCGGGGTGGAGTCGCCATCGTGCGCTAGTGACACGTGCTGTCCTATTCGTTGGTGTGTGTCCGCTGCTAACGTACCTTCATCTCCTTGATGACCTCCCAGATGGGCCTCAGCTCCTCCAGCGACTGCTTGGAGGTGCACGAGTACACTAGGATGAAGGCGTGGCCCTTGGAGATGGACAGTCTCTGCATGGCGGGGAACTGGTGCGAGCCGGTCGTGTCCGTGATTTGCAGGGTGCAAATATTCTTGTTACAGCTTATCACCTGCGCACAATTCAACACGTCAAGTGCCCTCGTCCATCCTTCGCTTTTTCGTTGGTAAGTTCATTTTCAAAAATATCTGAAACACTGCAGAGTTTGCAGCCCTGGCTGTGCTTGCCCACTGACCTGCCGGTAGGTGTCTTCGATGGTGGGTATGTACGACTCCCGGAAGGTGCCCTTGACGAAGCGCAGGACGAGCGAGGACTTGCCCACGCCGCCCGCGCCGAACACCACGACCCGGTAGTCATTGCTCTGCTCCGGCATGGCTGCAGACCCTGCGGACTCTCACGCCACCTGTAAAGGGAGAGGCGCGTTAGCAGTGTACTCGTCTGGACCACGCTCCTGCCCCCCTCCCCCCCCCTTTCCCCCGGCTCTCCAAGAAAAAGAGTTTGCTCTGTGTTTGAAGGCCGCTGCAGCAGGAGCCACGGTCTCTGACGGACAAAGGTTTCGGCGACGCGGTTTCGACGCGGCCGGGCTCTCTGCTTTGTTTTTCGGCGCTTGTCTGCACCCTGCATTCTGCAACGCCCCAGGCTGATAACGTATCACGGGCGCAGCCGCGGGGAGACGTCGGCTGCACGCTGCCTGCTGCAGCCTTCATCCCCTCCCCCCTCTCCCTCCTTACACTTTTCGCTCCGTGCGTCGTTTGGCGCGCAGGACTTCCCCCTTCGCCCCGCCCCGCCATGCACCCCCTGTGACTGCCTCACTGGGATAGGGATCGATAGGGCTGTGCTGGGTGGGAGGGGGCAGGGCTGGCTGGCAGGCTGGCTGGCTGGCTGGCCTGGCTGGCTGGCTGGCTGGCTGGGTAGCGGGAACCACGGCCTCGCGGCTGCTCAAGTGCGACTGGGAGGGAGGGAGAGAGCGAGAGAAAAGAGGAAAGAGAGGGGGGGGGGCTGTGCAAGGGAACTATGGCAGCTGCTTTTCTAAGCGTTAAGGGGGTGGGGCTTCGAGATCACTGTCTGCACAAGAGTCTTGGGGATGAAAAGGAAGGGACGGAGGGATGCTGCGGCACATTCCACAGCCGATGGGCTGGGCCGGCTGGCCGGCCGAGGCTTGCTATTGGATTGGGCCAGGTGGCCCCGGTCTCGCCCCGGACTTTTTCCGCCTCGGTGCGCACACGAGATGGGAATCCTCTTCCATTACAGAAACAAAAAGACCACATTTAATTTTCTGATTTGAAATTTTAATACGTGCTGCATGCCGTCTCTCTCTCTCTCTCTCTCTCTCTCTCTCTCTCTCTCTCTCTCTCTCTCTCTCTCTGTGTGTGTGTGTGTGTGTGTGTGTGTCGGGTGGCCCGTGGTAACATGCGATAAGGGTGGGCTGCCCCAGAGCGCCTTGCAGAGCCGTGCAGAGCAGGCGTCTGCTGATGTGGGACTGCGGATGGGGCACGCTACGCCGCCGGCGTCTGCAGCGCGGCGATATGGCGGGCTTATGACTTCCGGTTGCTCTTATTCGTGAAACGCTTTCACTGATACGTTGACACCGTCATTCAACGAAGGTGACGCCATGGTCGTTAGAATGTTAGGGTGCACCAATTGCCGCCCGACGTGCAGCGCTTGGCCGATAAGCAAGCCGTGCGTCAGGGTATGCCTGCGTCACGTCTTCCGTCTGTTGTCGCTTTCGTTGACTGTACAAAACACCCACGCTGAACTCAACTGCTGTTGTGCACAGAAATAAATAAATGCCCATTCACCGCTTTTTCTTGAGCCGAAAATATTTGCCCGATTTTGTGAGACTCTGTACCAGGCATCAGGCAAGGCCTGGCGAGGGCAGAGTCGCTACTCGTCCCGGGGATGATTTCCCCACTCCCGCTCACCCCGTCACAAGCCGGAATCTCGGCTGCGGTAACGTCCTACGCCCCGGCGCTCCCCTCCCCGCGAGCAACACAAAGACAGAGTCGGCAAACCCCCTCAAAGACTGGCGCACAGACTTACAGCCTCAGCCACGGATTGGCTTCCCGGCCGCGGCGTGGCCGTGTGGCTTGCCGGCTTGCCGTGGCTCGGCTCGGCTGTTTGGCGGGAGCGCCTGTGGACGGGAGCATAGGCCGGCCCGCAACACAGCTCTGTCGCCCAGCCGCAGCGTTGCCTGCCCGCACGGCGCCCCGCCCCACCCGCCTGCCTGGGGGTTGGGCTGCGCTCTGCGCTGCTAGCTCGGCTGCCAAGTACACGACGACTAGACGCCGCTTATTCCCCAGCTCTAGCCGAGTGTGACAGGGACGGAGAGACAATCCCTACCGCTGCCACTGCAAAAAAAAATAAAAATGAATTCGGTTTTGTGCGGAAAATGGGGCACGGGAACAACAGATTTTCCGTGGTTTCCCACGAAAATTTTTTGAAAACTGGTACGGAAATATGTACGGAACCTCCGCAGTTGGTGAGGGTGCGGACGGACGGTCCAGGTAAATAGTTGGCCACACTGGTAGCCAACGAATGTGACATCACATTCGTTTGCACGTGAAGACTGCGATGTTAATTTAAGCGTGACAAACAGTGAAAATTTACAGTCAAACGAATGTGACAAGCCGCACCGCTTTGTCACATTAAATCGGGTGTGACACGAAATCAGAGGGTGAACTAACACATAAAAACGAACGTGACACATGGTTCTCATTGACATGTCGTGTCACATCCAAACGAATGTGACACCCATATGGTGTCACATTCGTTTGAATGTGACACCCACGTCCTGTCACGTTCGTTTGAATGTGACACGCCCTCGAACATGCCGTAAGTGTCAGGTTGTGGGGTGTCACGTTCATTTGAATGTGACAATTTGGCATGTCACATTCAAACGAACGTGACAGTATATGGGTGCCACATTCGTATGGATGTGACACGACATATATCGTTGGGTACCATGTGTCACATTCGTTTTGATGTGACAGTTCACTTGCTGAGTTTGTGTCACACCCGATTTAATAGGTCGAAGCGGTGCGGTTTGTCACATTCGTTTGACTGTAAATTTTCACTGTTTGTCACGTTCAAACTAACATCGCAGTTTTTACGTTCAAACGAATGTGATGTCACATTCGTTGGCTACCAGTGCAGACATGGTCTGCACTCTTGCTGTCCTTTTTTCTGCCAGTGGCCATGCCAGCGCTGCAGCGTCCTGGTGGTGCTGGCCAGGCTGCTGGGCCAAGGACACCGCGGGGAGGGGAATGGGGGGGGGGGGTGAACAAGGCTTCCTGGCGGGTTGCCTATCTCCCGGAGGAAGCTAAGCGGAGCGCCAACGCGGCACCGCGGCAGCATCAGGTCCTTTCCCTTTTCGACCACCGGCTTCGTTTTTTACTTTTAAAGAAATTTTTTTTTTTTAAAAATTTGTATTTTTACCGACGTGGCGGACACACGCGCTGCTTGCCTCCGGTCGGCGAAAGCAAAAACAGTGGACAGCGAGAGCTGCGAATCCAAGGCACTTCGTCCAACACTAAAAATTAAATGAAGAATAACGATACCTCCTAACCATATGCGTGTATCTGCTTTCATTCCTCCGCAAATCGACGTATCTGCAGCCGTGTCTACTCAAACCCGCTTATCTGCAAGCGCGCCTAGTCAAAACCGCTCATATGCGAGCTCCCCAAACCTAAACCGCTTATCTGCGAGCGCTGGTTAGGTTATGTTGCCCCTCATATTTATACTAAATGCAGTCGGTACGCAGAGCCTTCACAAGAAATCTAGTGTCGGGGGTAATGTTGCGATGCCGACTAAGAAGTGTGTACCGTTATTTCGCTTTAAATTGCGAAGATGTGTCTGCAAACACCTACCCAAGATTGGGAGTTGTCCGCGCGTATTTCAGACAGATGAGCGGTTTAGGTTTGGCGCGTTTGCAGATGAGCGGTTTTGACTAGGCGCGCTTGCAGCTAAGCGGGTATGAGTAGACACGGCTGCAGATACGTGGATTTGCGGAGGAATGAAAGCAGATACACGCATATGGTTAGGAGGTATCGATAAGAGCCTTTTTCGCGATGTGTGCTGCCATAAAAGAACAAGGCGCCTTGGGGGCTACGACGCACGATGCCAGCGTCTTGGACAGTAATCACTCTTTTTCCAGTTTTGCGCGGTGGTGGATGTGGCAGGGTTGGCGGAAGCAAAAAATCCTCACCAAGCACGGCAAGAGCAAGCGGAAGGGGGAGTCGTCTCTGTGGCCAAGATTGAGTGGGGGGCTTTGGTTAAAAACAAAGCTGGGCTGCGGGGCGTGGCGGGCGGGGCGCGGGGCGGCGGGGCGGGGCGGGGCGGATCAACGGAACGTCGACCCGGTCGACCCCCGGACGGCTCAGCATCGATTACGGGGCCGAGGCACGCTGTGGGCGGCATCTTTCCAATCTTGCCAACTGCCTGCTGTCGTATCTGTTTGTGCTAAGCTCCATTAATCAACGAACGCGCGACGTCCCATCCAAAACGATTGTGACACTCCCCAGGGTAACAGCAAGTGAGGCCGTTTTGACGTCGATCTGTTCCCTTGTTTCCGTCCACGCGTCTAGCTCGATGTGCAGTGGAATCGAACGGCACGTATGGCTAATCCACGGCGCCCAACAGCGGAAACTCGCATTCACATTCACATTGATGGCAGGGTCGCTGCAAGCTGGCCTTGCGCTGCCTTGCGCGAACAAAGAGCTCGCGAATCAATAGAATCCACCTCTCCGGCCATCACTCGGGCGCGATTCGCACACATAGAGGTTACAGCGTCCTTCGTCCTTTTCGCACATTCGTTTGGTTTCCATTCTAAAAATGCCGCACCCACCCAATCGTCTGATTCCAGCCACAGCCGGAGAGCAACAAAGGGGTGGAGGGCGGCGCGGGAGAGGGAGAGAGAGAGAGAGAGAGAGAGAGAGAGAGAGAGAGAGAGAGAGAGAGAGAGAGGGGGGGGGGGGGTCAGCGTGTGGCAGGGTGCTCTGCGGCATGCGCTTCTCATCCACAATCTAATCGCGCGCCATAAACAAGTTTGCGGCAAAATGTCCAGCGTAACGGCACCGGAACCGGAACGGGGGCTCAGCTCGAACCGGATGCGGCCGGGCGGGCCAATGATTGGAGGCGGCCAGGATTGACGACTCGGAGGTGTGATTCAGACGATTCACATTCAAGTCCATGGTCCACCATTGAGTGTGGATCGGAAAGGGGTCCGTTTGTTTTGGGGCACCCTGCGGTCGGACCGCTGTTGTTGTACGTGATACAAACGGGCCGAGACCGCTGCAGACTAACTTACTGACTAATTACCTGCGCCCTGATGGGAGCCCGGCAATAATTCGTGCCGGAGCCTCGCAGTTTCTCCCACCACCCCGCGCCAACCATCCAACAGGTCCTCAAAGACACGATGGAACTAGTAACACGCTTCGAACCCACAGCTGCGATATCGTGTGCCTCAGCAGTTCCCAACTCCCGTGCATCTTTATCGTGGGGTTCACGTTTTAGTATCGTTGCTTTGTTGCACGGGCGCACGATATTAGCCAGCGGCCAAACGTCAAGCGATATTGTTGCGCACCTTTAATTTGGTCTCCGAGGAATTCCTCAGCTATGCAGAAGATGAACAGCTAAGGCCCACAATTTCCTTTACCCCCCAAAAAATAAGAAATAAAATAAAAAAATTACACCAATTACAGCAACCATACAAGGCATGCAAAGTATGAATACGGCTTTCTTTAAACGGCCAGGATGTTCGTGACTCGACTTAAGTTAGTAAACGACAGAAGTGCTCCAACGGTGAAGCCATCATTTTTATTGCAGGCCTGCCTGCATCGGTTCAGAATGGCTTAGAGCATAACTCGTTTCTTTATGCGGCCCGGAGTTTCCGGGGTCCTCACTCTTCCATGAGCATGCTTGCCTTCCTCTTCAAGTTGAGGAGTTGGTGCGCGGGGAGGCGGAACCTGGAACTGCCAGGAACCAGGCAGGTCATGAGGTCATGCCCCTCCACCCAGAGACAAGGGTGAGGACGACAAGAAGAAGCGAAACCGAAGCAGCGCCATGGCCATGCATGGTGCCGGGAGCGTTCAAAGCACAGTGGCAGATCCAGAGGCGGCCCTGGGGGGGGGGGGGCTAAGGCTACTTACAGGGGCAACGTAGCACTTTTTGCCTACCTTTCAGGCGGCTATCTAGGTGCCATTGGGGGGGGGGCAACCCCCCCCCCCCTGTATCCGCGCCTGTCAAAGCAGTGCTAAGGTTATTGTGAGGAAACTGATTACGAATTCATGAGGAAATAATCACAGACAACTAGGACGTTCTCCTGAGCCCATTGATCCTGTCTTAATAATTGCAACCCTTGTCGTTCAGACATTAGATTTTCAGTCGGTTAGGCATCGCTTTGCTTGCTTGGAATCTTGTTTGTGACTTCCCCCACAAACACAAACACGTTTCGTACACGGTGGACTGCAGTTGTATGGGTTCGCCCAAGTGTAAACACATGCACTTGCAAGACATGCAGTACCCAAAGTGCTCGCTTCGAAACCCGCAAGTCCAACATGCTCGCGCCTTGTCGTCCCCCAGACATTGGCGGCACTGGTCCACTGTTGCGCGGTGTCTCTCCACCGAAATGCGGAATGCAGGCCAGGGAGACGCGATGGCGGCGCCGGCGGCGGCGCCTCAGGCAGGGGGCAGGACGCCGCCCAGCGCGCTCATTCCGAACACTACTTTCGTCACGGCGCGCCCAGATGGGACGCCGCCCGAGTGCGACCGAGACAAAGCACTGTTCGGAGCCTGCAGCGAGGGGCCCTGCTGGCTGGGGCGCTCTCGGCGACTCACCGTGCTCGGTGGCCGGGGCATGCAGCCGTCGGGGTGCGGTGCGTCAGGGCACGGTGCGCCAGTCAGCGTGGTGACTCCCGGGGACTACGACAACATCTGCAGAGTGTTGGCCGCGATGCCCAGTGGGGCGTGGCGGCGTGAGGCGGCGGCGGAGCGGTGCAGGAGCCTGCCCTGAGGCGCTGCTGCGGTGGCGGCTGCAGTCCTAACGCCACCGTCACGTCACTCGTCACTACCGTGCCCGTCACGTCACTACACGGCCCGCACCCGTCGCGTACCGACACTGCTCGACGGCGGCCTGGCGGCGGCCTGGCGGAGGCACGGCGGCCCCTAGGCAGGCCGTCGATATGCTGTGCTCGACGTCGCAAGGCTCGCAGGGCTAGAGCTCGCCGCACGGCGCGCCATCAGCATCGTGCCGCAGCCCCAGCGCCACTGAGCCCCCACAACCCCACCGCGGGTCCGAGCCGTGACGAGCCCAGCGCCCCGCCCCGCCCCGCGCGCCGTGACGTCACTGCTTCGCGCGGCATGAACGGGCGTCGGGGTGAAGTGGTGGCATAGGGGTGGCGCCCGGCGGTGGGAGTGAGAGGGCGCATGGGGCGGCCCGCGCGCGCGAGCGAGTCCGCCAGAGGGACGCACCGCCGCCGCGGACAAGGCGGTGGCGGCGCTGCCAACAGCGGCCCGCCAAAAAGCCCGCATGCCGGCCGAGAGAGCGCCGTGGGCGCCGAGAGGGCTGCAGGGTGCTGCAGTGCTGCGGCCCCACCCTGGGGCCCTGCGGCCGATGCATCCATTCATGGTCCGCCGAGCTACGCACGACCGCCGTACCGCCCCCGACCCTGAGCGTCGCCCCTCGTCCCGGCCTCACCGTCACGGCGAACAAATCATGTCTCAGCTGGTCTCGGCACACCGGAAGAACGAGAGGCAGCAACCAACTCGGTTCGATTCAGTGACCGAGGGGAGCTCGCCATCATCGGCGGCACCCCAGCCGACCGTCATTAGAGTGCTCCCACTCCACGTGTCACGCGGCGAGGTGCGGCGGATGAAAAACGACAATCCTTCCGGGGGCGGGGGAGGAACCGGAGGAACGCCGCTCACCGGTCCGTTTCATTTCGTTGGGCAGACGCTTTGGAACGACGGGGAAGCTGAGCGGCCCCAGGGCCGGAAAGGGATGGGATAGGGGGAGGGGGGAATAGGCGGGAATGGAGCGGCAAAGACATTTCTATGGAGTCTGCGTGTCATGGTGGGAGGCGCCCACACAGACCTGACGGCAAACCGGGTCACCGCCCACCGTGCCGTGCGTGCAGCCGCCCACCTCTAGGGTCCCGGAATTGTTCAAGGAGTCGTGGGACTCAACCCACACCGAGGTGAACACAGCTCACCACGCCGACCGCCCACAGACAGGCTGCGGCGCGCATGCCCGCGCCGGGACTTTATTTGTAACGCATTCACGGAGCGGAAGGCTTCCCTTCAGGTCAAAGGCTGCGCGGCCCATCCCCGCGAGGGTGCGACAGGCCGGCGGATGGGGCCGCCCCTTCCGCACTGGTAAGCTCGCTGCCGGACGCCCACGACGCCGTGTGTGTGTGTGTGTGTGTGTGTGTCTGTGTGAGAGGATGAGGGGAGGGAGCCGTGTTTGTGTGCGTGAGAGTGGCGCGCGGCGCGCGGATTACAGGTCATTTTCTCCACCGCGCATCCGTGCCCTTTCTGTGCCGGGGATTTAAAATACATCCGCGCGGCGTGCGGGCGGAGCGTGCGGGCGTTGTGGTGGGGCCGGCGCCCTGCTGGTACTGCTGGTGGCCGTGCCGGCGTTGTGGTGGGGCCGGCGCCCTGCTGATCCTGCTGGTGGCCGTGCCGGCGTTGTGGTGGGGCCGGCGCCCTGCTGGTCCTGCTGGTGGCCGTGCCGGAGGGTTGCCAGCGCTGCGGCGTGACGTCACGGCGGTGCCATGGTGACGGTGACCACGTCCCCGCCCATCCTGCGGCCTGCTGGCGCTTGCTGCGACCTGCAGGGACGGAGCCTAGGGCCTGATGCCTGCTGGGCCTAGGGTCTGGGGCCTGAGCACCACCGCCGCTACTTATTGATTTTTCCTGACCGACTCGGAGCCCCTCTGCAGGGCTTGCGGGGCTGCGAAGGGGTGCGCCAGGGGTTAGGGGAAGGAGGGCTTTGGGCGACTTTAGGCGGCTTGTTTGGTTGCCACTTTGCTGAGGGCATTACGGTGTGCTGTCATCCACGTCCCACTCCCCTCCACGGTGTCGCCGCCCCGATCCGCCAGCGCTGTGCGTCGTAGTGCGGGGGCAGGCAGCCCCTAGGCACACTGCTGCTCGGGTGGGGGCGCGGCGCGGCGTGGCGCCCAGGGCGACGGAGTGCGGGGGCAGGCAGCCCCTAGGCAGACTGCTGCTCGGGTGGGGGCGCGGCGTGGCGCCTAGGGCGACGGAGGCAAGGGTTGAGGCGAGGTCAGGGAGCCGCCAGGATCACGATCACGTAGCGGTGTGGGTGCGGCCAAGAGGCCCCAAGCAGAAGTAAGTGCCGCCGCGACGCGACTGCGATAAATCAGCCAGATGGCGTCCCTGTGCGGCTTTGGGTTCGAGGACCCCGTCAGGCCGCATCGGTCTCGGAAATGCGACGCCAGACGCAAAGTTTTTCGACAGGGCCGTTGTGCTTTTACTTAGAAATTTCATCGGCATGTGAGGGGTATACGGGCACTGCCCGACCGACGACGGTACAAGAGCACCGTTTTTTTCTATACGTTCAATACTGTGCAGTGCGCACTTTTTATTTCTATTTTCTATACACTCCACGAAACGGTACTTACAAGGGGAAGAAATAGAAACAATGAGGTCAACAAATAAAAACCATTTATTTTACCTTAAAATCTAAAATGCACATCTTGTACTGACTGTACATGAAAACTTGGTACCTACATTTTTGCGCATCTTGTCCGGTTCATGGACCCTTTGTATTTACATTTTGGAAACTGTACACATGCTTAATTACATCTTTCATATTTAAAACTTGACCAGCTTCAACTAAGTTTAAAAGCAGTAAAAACTTGGAGAAACTTATTCTGCTCATTAAATAAATTACAACTCACTGAATCAATACCTCGGAGGACGGCGGATATTTGGTCCTGCAATTGATAAATAAAATTTACAAGTTAAAATTTCCAAAAATTTAAGACAAAGCCAATATAGAAAAGCTTCACTTACTGGGAAGGAAAGGCCTAGGATAAGGTCCCCACATGGGAGGTGGCCCCATAGGAGGGTAAGGATGTGGAGGAGGGAAGTACATGGGGGGCCTCACAGGAGGCATCCACTGTGGTGGCCTCGAACCGTGCCCTCCATTAGACTGAAAGCACACACCAAAAGATAAACTTATAAAGAGAAACGCCGATTTTATGGGGTTATTGGTGATGTAAAATACTTCCAGAGTGAACAACTTCGTTCACTTACATCCACCCCTACAATGAATACTTCATTAAATTTACAATTAAACTTACAGGTCCTCCATTTTCATCCTGATTTTCATCAGGACCTTCTGCAGCCTCAGTCTTGACTGGTTTCGATTCTTCCTCTTTTTTCTTATTGCGCTCTCGATCTCTTTGTGCCTGCTCTCTGTTCCTACGTTCCTCTTCTTTTTCTTTTTCTCTTCTCCGTTCTTCTCTTCTTCTCTCGTCTTCCCTGTCTGGACGATAACTATCAGGATGTCTTCTGGACCCATCACCTGAAAATTGAGCGAAAAACATAGATAAGACCTACATGTCTCATAGAAGAAAAAGCTATAAAATTGTGAAATAATGATAGATGTGCTGTACTTACCCCTACTGTCGTGTCTGTCAAACCTTCTACTACCATCTCTTTGATTTGAACTTGATCTTGATCGGGCAGAATTGTTTCCTGCAATAGATACAGCCATTAGAAAATAATCATAAACTGGAATGACACATCAGAAAGCAGCAAACAAATTCTAAAATCTTGAAAGTCCCTAAAACTGACCTTCATCAGGCCTGACAATTTGCACTACTCTCCGCGCAGACATAAATCCAAACAAAGGCCGCATTCCTTCACCTGTGACCAAGGGGAAAAAAATACAATAAAATAAATAGGGAAAGATTGGACAAGAAACACACTTCAACATTGAAAGGTGGTGTAGAACACAAAGAATATTAAGTGCGATTCGACTGCGGTAAAAACAGGTGAGGCATCAAATATTGCTTTGCGGCCACTACCACCTTTGCAGTACAGTTAATGACAGTTTTTACTACTCAATCTAGCATGCAGATGCAGTGTGTCTGTGTTGTGAGTGACATCATCAAAGTATCTGCTACTTTAAAAAACCTTTATAAGAGCAGTTTATGATCAAAGTTTATCCGTATTTACGAGTCTTACCTCTCAGAAATGAACATCCTCCTCAAGTGAGTGGAGGGTACGGCGCTGAACCGAACAGGCAGCAGATACAGATCTGAATGCAGACAGGAAGTTCCAGAACCAAATGAAATTACCACGTAGATAATTACATTTAGTCATCTCTAATTCTCCAGGACACTATTCAGCAAGGCAAACCCAAACACATCAGAAGCCTACAAGGTCATCAAATTGAAACAGAACCACTCTAATGGTGAAAACTAACGCTAATTTTCTTAAACAAAAAACCGAATTTGAAAAAATAAATCCTAAGGTAAGATAAATTTCAGGTCTAGAAGTAAAGGGAAAAGATCAACTTCACTTGAAAACCGAATGTCTCCCATGTTATCATCAGACTAAGTGCTCCAGCGTTTGGATGACTGTCTTGCAGAAGACTCAGATCTTGAGATTTCGGTGTGGTTTGTCGGGAGAAGCTTAACACAGTTTTGTGAATGGAAACTTAAGTTCAAAACAAGACAAAGAAAAGACTTCAATTAATCTTTTATGGTGCTGCCTCAATATAAATGAGTTGACAAATTTAACAGATGAAAAATTTTAGGTCACTTCCTGAATTTTATAATAATTAGAGTGGAAAAAAATACTACAATTGCAGCAGCGTCTACCAGGATACACACCTCAATGCTTTTTATGGGAAGTAATTGTATTAGATCAAAAACAAATATAGCCTAAGTGATAGTAACTTAAGATGTCCTTCAAGAACAAAGTTTATGAAGATTCAAAACAACCTCATAGGCTGCATTGCTTTGAATTTAGGATGCATCCTTTGAATACAAAAAGCATGAAAGCATCAAACTGAGGAAATGAGGAGATGAAATCAAATTTTAAATAGACCCAAATCCTCCCAAGTGCCTTAATGAGAAACTATTTTTAAAATATCAACTTGATTTCAATTCTCTATAATGGAGCTTGAAGACGAACAACATGGTGATCTGTAGGGTGCTTCTGACATGTGGGCCTACACACATAAACTGCGAGCTTTGCTTTCATATCCTTGGAAACATGTGAACTAGAACTTTCTGTCGCAAACAATAATCTCACATTTAGGATGATAAAAAAACTTACATTGACCTCAAGTCCAAGATAAATTTTAAAAACATACTTTGATGATGTCACAAATGTGTCTCAGCAAAACCATGCTTATCTAGAGATTTGAATGTGGAACAATAACATATTATTAAGTCAAGAAACGCCCAAACAATCTGCTTAAGTTCTTCAAAGATCAGGGTCTTCAAATGTCAATAGGAGGTCAATCCCATACATAACAGTCTAACCCTAATGTAAACACACACATTTAGTCATAGATTTGATCAAATTGATCAAATTTGCTGTCCTTGCCGCTAAAACACACATATGACGTTGGTTGCACTTTGGGATCATTAACTAAGAAATTACCTGCAAACGAAAGATTAGTTGTCATGCTTTTTTTTATCTTTATTAACAACACCCATACACATGTGTAGTTGGATGAACTATAACTTGACACTACTTCAGTGCCGATGTAAATAAAAAACCAAATTTTCCCAAGTAAGAATCAAATTCCAGAATCACCCTCCCTTCAATTCACGGAGAGATGTGGAAATTTCATGTTATTTATGTAAACATAAGCTACTGTATGATGGTTCTGAGAATAATGAAGTAGTTAAGAAAGGTCATGATGAATTGGGCTTAGTAGTCCAGGTTTAGCTTTTCTTCTTGATGGTGCCTATTCTTCTTGGTGGTTATGGCAACCTCTTCTTATCACAGCAACAATTTTTTTTTATTTTTTTTTGGTCAACTAGTGACACTTTGATTGCGGAGAAATAGCGACATTCAGTCTGCTGACTTAGTTTATTGAATTAGTTTAATGAAATCAAAGAATGTGACCTCTATTAAGGTAAATTCTTTCTCTATTTGCCTTGTTCAATTTGAACTTCTGTTTCAAATAGTTTCAAAAATCACATTTAAATGAATTTAGTTCTAAATTCTGATTTAAAGAATAAGTCTCAAAAATAAATAGAATTGGTTGACAGAATTTCATTTCTTGTGAAATCTTCTTTCTTCCATTCTGGATCAGTATCTTGATGTGCTGTTGCTGAATTTCTTTTTTCCTCAGTTTTGGTTATGTTTATTTTGCTCTAAAATAATCTAATACTTTTTTCAGAAAGTTGAAATGGATTTAAATTGAATGTTATTTTCAAAGTTCAAGAGGAAATAGTCCCTTCATGTGCAATATTTCAAACTAAGTTTTGTTCCAATATAATCATACTCGAATTTAACAGACAAGTTTGATTTGAGGCATGGCATTGCTGATATGTTGTGGGGGAACTTCTACCACAGTTATGCTCATGCAGCTCTACGAGCATCATTCAAAAATGTGCTCTAGTGAGGAAAACTGATCAGCCTCACTATTTTGGCAGCCATAAAAAAAACAAATACAATCTGGCTCCGAAAGCCATTAGCTGCGAGCTGCAGGAGGACCTGCACTGCAGTGAAACAGTACAGATCTTAACTAGTCTAGTAGATAAAAGAAAATCATGCCACATACCCCAAGACTCCACAGAAGATTTTCATAGGCGCAAGCTTTGACCTGAGAGATGACTAATGCTGATAAGATTCTTTCAGATTTAAGGTGTATCCACAATTTACAGTTGCAAAAATTTAAAAAAACAATGCAAAAAATATTAGGTAGACTGGATATGAAAAACTTAAGATTTGGTAATAATTAAGTTGATAAATTTGGAAAAACTAAAGCAGATTCAACCAAAGATGACAAACAAAAGAGCATTAATCAAATCAAAGCTTAGCGCAAATGAAAAGGGTTGTCCAGACGGCGTTGATGACTGGTATCCCTCGGTGGCTGCTGGTATTGCTGTTGGTTCTGCTGATTATGGATGAAGTCCACTACTCCATAACGTATTGACACCACAAACTGTTCAAATATACTTAAAGAACGAGGAAAACTTTAAGATTTACATTTTAACTGAGCAAAGGAAGGAAGATGCTATTGAATTCAGAAAATCAAGGAAATGGCTTTCTGTTAAAATTTACTTTAGCAATAAAATGACCAATAAATAAAATATTTAAAAATTATGTCACTTTAAAAGACATTGTACATTTATTGAATAGGTGTTCAGTGGCTGAAATAGGCTTTTACTGTTGAAGAAGAACGGGCTCAAAATACAAAACCAATAAACGTCCAAAATGTGAATCAAGTGAAGGTTAAAGACAATAAAATTTTGAAACCTTTTCATCAAAATTAAGGTAATTCAACCCGTGCTAGTCAGGCTAAATAAAACTAAATAATGTTCATGATATGAATAAGAATCAACTATATTGTTGCAATGAAGTTTCAGCTACTTTTCCTTCTTTAGTGACAACCAGACCCAGAGTAGTTGATGGATCCAGGTTAGGATCACTCACCACAGCGTCTCGGAATTTTCACATCTTCAACGGATATGGTTTGGCCAGCTTGTGGCCTTACGCCATGGGGATTTACAATCATGTTTTTAAGGATATCCTTATCGGGAAGCGCTCCCTCTGGACCAGGTTGGTGCCTGAAATATAAAATGTTTCAAAGCTCCCACAATACATGAAGAAGTAAGAGGAAAAGCCCCTTTCAGTAACTAACCGTCTGACTGTTTGCATGCAATGCTGACATCTGTCGCCAGTCATTCCTGAAGACTCTCCATTACCATAAGAACTCCTGCAATGTTAATTGAATATTTTACAAATAACAGACACAGTGCCAACAGAAATGGGCATGAAAGGTACATGAAAGACATTGTTTAAACTCTTTTTTCAAAAACGAGATCTACGGTTTACCTGCTTCTCTGTCCTGGAGAATGCCTTCGAGCGGGGGAACGGCTGCGTGAACGCATTTCAACCTAAACATATCGAGTTCAAGACAAATCAGTTTAGGAATCAACATTACCTGAGAGTGCAGAGCCACCAGCTAAAATCTAACAGCAGGTGGAGACATAACCTCTGCTTTTAATGTTTAATGTTTAATGTTTTTGACTTTTAATGTTTCTCAACAAGGGTTCGACAAGTCCAACACACATGCCATAGGAAATAAAGTTGAAAACTTTCCAATGGCTCCTTGAAGTACTTTGTTGAAGTAGGAATGCTCCACTTTGAACTGATAAGGATTGTACTACCAATCAAAACAAAGACCGAACACAAAGCAGATGCGTGATAATGTAACACTTTGAAAGACCCATACCTGTTATGAAACCGACTACCCGAAGCGCCAAAAGGGCTCCAGAAACAACGTCCTTGATGCAGCGAATTCAGGCGCAACCAAGGTCAGTCAATATACGAAGATAGACGATAAATTTGAGCCGCGAACAACAAAAGTACCAGGACCAGGAGTGGCAGTGGCGTCTGCCGGCGCGTCTTGTGCTTACAGCACACTCCGCGCAGAGGGCGCGCGCAAGCCACACAAGCAGAAATCTCTCGTCAAAACATGAGAAATACCAAATAACGCGCACGCGTTCAAGGGCCTGGATCAGCCTTGAGATTCCTCTAGTAGCACCGAACCGCACACGCCCTGCCTCTGTCGCTGACGAGAACCCGGAAACAACTGCGACTGCGTCCTAAACTGCGCGTGGCGTGGCGAAACGAAGCGGAGCGCGCGAGAGGGGAAGGTGAGGGAGGGGAAAGGGAGGGGGAGGCATTACTGGAGAGAGGCGATGAGTCACCGGAGGATCACCTGAATTTTCCTCGAAATGCACGCCGCGTTCTGCCGGGGCGAGGATCGAGGGTTTACCACACTGTGGAAAATGCCGAAAGCAGCGCTCTGCTCGTCCTAGGGGACCGACCCCAAATCGCATAATCCGTTCCGTAGCAGTGGCGTATCTAGACTCGAGAAAAGGAGGGGGTCACGTCGTGCTTTTTGCCTACTTACAGGCGGATTATGCGGCAAATTGCCTACCTTTAGGCGTTTTATTAAGGACAAAAGGGGGGGTCATGACCCCCGTGACCCCCCCCCCCCCCCTGGATACGCGCCTGTTCCGTAGGCGCGAGCTGTCGCAAGGACGGGGAAGGACGGGAAGAGCGGGGAAGAAGGGGCGGGCACAATTTTTGCGTGACTTTCTTCTATATTTGCATGTTGCAGGGGGCTGTCGCATGCGACAGGAACGGCATCAAAACCACTGATCGACCTCCGTGGTCAAAACACTAGGGTACGGTGCCGGATGGGGCTGCTTCTGTCTCTCGCACCCATGCAGCGTTTGAGAGCGTCTCTCTTCGGAAGCAGGCGGTCCGGCGTTTCTGACGCAGCCCAGAAGCGCCGCTTGCTGCCGCAATCACTGTCAGTCGAACTGCTGCGGAGGTGACGCCGGCCGGTTAGACAGAGCGAGATAGAGACGGACTTTCGGCTCTCCGCGGTGCGACGGCGACGCATCGCATTAGGATTCGTTTAAACGTCGGCAGTTATAGTCAGTGTGAGTACAGGACGCCACCTTTTTTATTCTCCGACACGCGGCTCGTGTTTTCTTGCCTCGTCGTGGTTGTTGACAGTCACTGCCAAACAACAACAAGATCGGCCGATACAGGAGGGAACGGCTGAGGGAATAAGTTGTGTTTTGGTTTGTCTGCCTAGATGCTCGGGGTGCAATGGGCGCCCTTGAACACGCCGCTGCAGCGCCGACTGCAGACGCTGGCCGTGGTGGTGTGGTTCGTGACCTTCGTGTTCGGGGGCTTCATCGCGTGGGCGGCGCTGGCCCTCGCGGCCATGTACACCCGCTTCTGGTGGCTGGTGCTGGCGTACCTGGCCTACATGTTCCTTGACAAGAACACCTGTGAGCAAGGCGGCCGGAGGTAAGGAGGCCCCCGTTTGGCAGACTGATTTTAGTTGCTGTCTCTCTCGCACTCATGGGCGTCGTCCCGCAGGCGTGCGAGAGAGACAGTGACGAGACCGTCTCAGCCAGCAGGTACTTAGTTTGAACGGGCGTCTTGTGCAGGTCCCGGTGGGTGCGGAGGTGGGCGATGTGGCGCTACTTCTGCAGCTACTTCCCCATCACGCTCGTCAAGACGGCCGAGCTGGACCCGAAGCGCAACTACCTGCTGTGCGCCTACCCGCACGGCATCATCTCAACGGGGGCGTTCGGCGCGTTCGGCACCGAGGCCGCGGGCGTGGGCGCCCTGTTCCCCGACATGGAGTCCGTGCTGGTGACGCTGCCGCAGCACTTCGCCTCGCCTTTCGTCAGGGATCTCGCCCTGGGCGTAGGTGAGCATCTGCCGAGCGATTCCGCTGCCCGCACTCCTCTCTCTCTCTCTCTCTCTCTCTCTCTCTCTCTCTCTCTCTCTCTCTCTCTCTCTCTCTCTCTCTCTCTCTCTCTCTCTCTCTCTCTCTCTCTCTCTCTCTCTCTCTCTCTCTCTCTCTCTCTCTCTCTCTCTCTCTCTCTCTCTCTCTCTCTCCCTCTCTCTTCTCTCTCTCTCTCTTTTCTCTCTCTCTCTCTCTCTCTCTCTCTTTTCTCTCTCTCTCCTTTCTCTCTCCTCTCTCTCTCCCACGCACACGCCAGACTCCATGAGTGAGAGAGAGACAGAGCGAGAAGCGCGGCCCGTGGAAACGCTTGACTGCCGGCAAGTTTGTTGCCATTTTTGCCGCGACTGTACTTTTGACGAGTTTGCTTTGTCCAGGCGCCGTGTCCTCGTCGCGGAAGAGCATCACCAACATCCTGCGGCATCCTGACGGGGGGCGCATGGCCGTGCTGATGGTCGGCGGCGCCGCGGAGTCACTGCTGTCGCGGCCCAACAAGTACCACATCATCTTGCGGCGTCGCCAGGGATTCTGCCGCCTCGCTCTCCAGGAAGGGTAAGGGCAGTAAGGGGGATGGGCCACTCCAAGAACGCACCACTGCGGACGTCTAATTTATTTCCTCCCTCTTTTGCCGCAGCACTCCCCTCGTGCCGGTGTTTTCCTTCGGCGAGAACAATCTGTACGACCAGGTGGACAACCCGCGCGGCTCCAGGCTGCACCGCTTCCAGGAGCTGCTGCGCCGCCGCATCGGTCTGGCCCCCGTGCTCCCCATCGGCCGCGGCCTGTTCCAGTACTCCTTCGGCATCGCCCCGCGCAGAATGCCCGTCGCCGTCGTGGGTAAGTCGCGTCGCTCGTCCGAAACCGCTACCAGGCCTTCCGCTTGACGAATCTCGCCCCGCCAGTGGCGGCTCCAGGGCCGCGGCCGCGGCCCCCTCAGCGGGTGGGCAGCAGGCATGACGTTCCACCTGTGAGTAGGCAAAATGTGTGATACGGCCCCTTGGAAAAGTTTTTCCGGAGCCGCCTCTGGACAGGGCACCGCGACGTGGCGCAGAGCAAGTCTGCAGGCCACGCGGTTTATGGCCGACCCCTGTTAATTTTGGGCCGCGCTTCCTGCTTCCCGCACGCGGCGAGCCAAGTCTCGCAGCCGCAGCCCAGTACTTGGGATACCCGCCCAGAAATGGCTTTTTGCTTGTGAGGACTGCTTGTCTTTGGAATGGCCTCTAACGAGCGTGCGATGTCCTTACAGTCGGGGCGCCTCTTGCCGTGGACAGAGTGGCCGAGCCGACGGACGAGCAGATCGCGGACCTCAACAGGCGGTTCGAGGACGCGCTCGTCAAGCTGTTCGAAACGCACAAAGAAACCTACCACCCCGGACAAGACATCCAGCTTACCATTGAGTGAATCACCAAATCCGGCAACACTTTTTTTTAAACTGTTAAATTTTGAATAAATTTTATCCTGTTTGTTTCCTATAGTGTCCTGTTTGATTGACCCGACTTCACAGCATTCCCCGCCTCCAAATGATGGCCGCGCCGTTTCTAGCAGTGTAGTCTAGCAAGGCAACCGCCTCGTCGTTTTTCCAGCTGACCGGCGCCTCGTCAGCACGCTACGCCGCATTGTGCCCCACCCTCCCGTTCAAGTTTTTGCTGGGCGTCCCCAAGTTTGAGCCGAGCCATCGAGTGATTGAACTGGTGGCTGTGACATGTGAGCAAGACGGACCGGCTGGACGCGCGGCTGCTTGCGACAGTGGCTGAGTGTCTCGGCATCCCCCTCCCCCTCCCCCCGCGCCGGCCGTGTCACGCCACGCCGCGCAGCCGCGCTGGACGCGGAGGGGAGTAGGGAGGAGACGGCGGCCGGGCGCGAGGCGCGAATCGACGGCACCGCGGCCGACCGCGGCCACCGCGGCGGTGGTGGCGCGCTTCGGGGCAAGCAAGCGGCCTGTCGCGGCCGCGGCCCATGCCGGGACCTCGGCCCGGTGCGGCTTCGGCTTCGCGGCCGGCCGCCGGCCACGGGGACAGGACGACCGACCACGCCACGGTGGGTTGAGCGGGAAGGGGGCGAGCCTGGCGGCACGGCATGGCAGGCACGGCGCGGACGCGAAGAGTAGCGGCGCAGCGCGGAGGGGCCTAAACCAGTACCAGTCCGTGTCCGCGGCGCGCTGTGTCGAGACGTGCGCCGGACGCGCACCTTGCCACGCACGAGACCGAGCGCGCCGCGTGCAGGCCGCGTCGCACCGGCTATTATCCATTTTTCGTCCGGCCGCGCTGCTGCTGCCGCGCTCCAGTTCGGGCCCGGCCCAGCGACGTTCCCGGGAATCAAACCGGAGCGCGGACCGCGCGGCTTTGCCACGCTCTTTGAACACGATCCGGGTGCAGTTGTGGACAACGCTGATTTCCGTGGCCCGCGCGCCCGTTCAGGAAGTCCGCGCCGAGCGTGCACGCGTGCACAAGCAAGCGCGTCGAGCGTGCCCCAAGTGAGGTTATGTTGACCGGGTCGGGCTCGACGACCTCCTGAGCTGCGCAGAGCGCCGGTGGCGTGAGTCCGTCCGTACCACTCCGTGCCTCGCTGGAGGACACGTCCGTCGGACGCACGCGAGGACCTTGTTAGCAGAGGTACGTGCAACGCTGCAAGGGTTTTATTTGTTTTGGGGAAATTATCGCCTGGCGCGGCTTCACTGCGTTACGTGTAGTTATGTGACCGCGACGCGCCGTGCCGTGTTCACTGCGGACGGCTGACGGCTTGTTTTGGTTGGCTGCTGGCTGGCTGCCTGGCTGGCTGCCTGGCTGGCTGCCTGCCTGCCGGCCGGCCGGCCGGCTGGAGGCGAGACGCTGTGGCGGGGCGGCCAGGTGAGAAGGCGGTGGCTCCGGGTGGCTCACCTGGTGGAATGTTTGAAGCGAGGCGGCCCGTGCGCACCGAATAGTCCGAGACGATTTTGCATGTCAATTCTGAGGGAAATGCAAGTCGAGTAAATGGTTGGGCGTGTTTCAAGTCCAGTGTGACCGGTGTGTCCCGCGCCGCGCCAATTTGCCTTCCAAAACGCTTGAGTGGATGCACCGTCACCGTGCCGTCGTGCAAGTGCAGCCTTATCGTCGGACAGGGGAAGGGAGGGGAGGGGGGGGGGGGTACAAGGAAGCTGCACCGGTGGGTGGGCTTCGCATGGTTCGCGGTGACGGCCGTGACGGCCAGGGAAGCTGTCGGGAGCAACGCCCCCGCCGCCCCGATGTACCACCGCCGTCCCGCCCGCGACGGGGAGGGCCGGAGGGAGGGGTGGGGCGTGATCGAAGCTGCTCTTTTTGAGGGAGGGGGATGAAGGGTTGCTACCGGTGGCTGCCCGCCTGCCTTGCCTGCCCTTCGGCTCGATAAGAGGGAGGGGGTGGCAACGGATCCAAGGAGGGAAGCCGTGGCCAAAATAGGCTGTAATTTCCATTTTTGAACCAGGAACCTTCTTTCTTTTCTTGTGTATGTTCTTCCGCCGCCGCGCCACGCGGGTGAGAGTGTGCGTGTGTGTGTGTGCGTGTGTGCACTGAAGGGCCCGAGGGCCAAGGCCCGCGCGGGGCTTTAATAATAACCTGGCGACGCTGCGGGCCCCTCGCCGCCAGGGACACCCGGACGCGTTCGGGCAAGCTTAGCCAAACGCGGACCAGCACTAGTAGAACTTTGCTGTCGAGCCCCCCGCCAAGGTCGCATTAGAATTCGTGTTCTGATTACCGTATCGCTGCTCCTGCACAGTGTCGCCACACATTCCACGTTCCGCGCTGAGTCGGGCGGCGCGACATTTTCCCGCCTGGCCACCGACTTATCACGTTCCGGTTCTTATCGTGCTCGTTTGTTGCAGATGGAGTTCCTGGGCGTGCGCTGGGCCCCGCTGAACACGCCCCTCAAGCGGCGCCTCCAGACGCTGGCCGTGGTGGGCTGGTTCATGCTGCTGGTCTTCGGCCCCGTCTTCGGCTACAGCGCCATCGCCTACATGGTCTTCTACACCAACTACTGGTGGCTGGCCATCGCCTACATGGCCTACATCTACTACGACGACGCCTGCTTTTCAGGCTACCGATGGTGAGCGTTGCGCCTGTGTCTCGTTCTTTCATTGGAGGGTGTGAGGGCGGTGGGGCCCCAGCGCTCGCGTCACCGGAACTCGGTGCTTAGCTGTCCTTGTCTCAATCAATGAGCAATGAGCCGAACCGGCCCGCACCGGGGACGGAGCCCGTTGACCGATGAAAGCAGCCGTCTGATGCCGACTAGTCGTTCCTTTACTCTGCCTCTGTCGCACCCTTGGGCGTTCCATAGGGATGCGAGAGAGACAGAGCGACGGAACGATTCTTCGGGATGGCTTAGGTCACCGCGGCGGTAGGCAACCCAACGCACGCGCACGCGCTGGAGGACTTCAAATGACACGATCGTTCGCAATCCCTTCCAGGACCAACTGGGTTCGCAACTGGGCGTGGTGGCGCTACATGGCCGAGTACTTCCCGCACAGCATGGTGAAGACGACGGACCTGGACCCCAAGCGCAACTACCTGTTCTGCATCTACCCGCACGGCGTGCTGTCCACGGGCGTCTTCTCAGCGCTGTGCACCAACGCCCTCAACGTGGACAAGGTGTTCCCCCACCACAAGACGCACCTGCTCAGCCTGCACCAGCACTTCATGGCGCCCTTCTCGAGGGAGGTGGGGCTCATGCTGGGTGAGTGGCGTGGCGTGGCGTGGCAATGTGCCGGTGGAAGGAAAGGGCGTCCGTGGCGGCGACGGGAAACCCGCAAGCCGTGCGAGAACGGCCCTCGGAGTCGGAATGCCCAGCCCTTTATTTCACTCAGAGGGGGGGGAGAAATGACCCTGTCAATACCCCCCGCGAGGCTAGCGCTCAGAGTATCTCGCGCATGGGGTATCGCTCGGTCAGTTCTTCTGCTTCTGCTGTGTTGGAAGATTTGGACGTCCTCGACTTGTAGTGTACCTCGAGGCGCTGCGTTCTAATAATCGATTGACGTTGTGCAGGTGCGCTGTCCGCGGCCCCGGAGGCCATCGAAGCGATGCTGGGCTCGCCGGGCGGCGGCCACGTGGTGGGGCTGGTGGTGGGCGGCGCGGCTGAGGCGCTCATGTCCAGGCCCAACATGTACCGCATCCTCATCAAGAAGCGCAAGGGCTTCTGCAGACTGGCGCTCAAGCACGGGTAGGTCATCGTGGCTTCCTCAGCGGCGCGCCGCTCGCTAAACGCCGCTCGCTAAACGCCGCGAGTCCCCTTGGAGACATCCTTGGGATTTTTTTGAATTTTTTTTTGCCCCTGGCACTTTGCGCGACGCGCTGCCGATGTGCCTGCCAATGACAATGACATCACGGGTGGCGTCAGTTTCTTCAAGTGTACCGCAGAGATTAATTTATCTTGCGGCCAAGGTGGGCGCAAGTGTTCTCGAACTCGCTGCTTCTAATCTTATCTCGAAAAACACGGCACATCACTCGGTAGCATCGTTTCCGCCAATAACGCGATCGGGGGAGGAATTTCTAACAAGTTCCAAGTTGTTGTCGGATGTTTGACGCTTTCCTGACTTTGCCACCAGGTCCCCGCTCGTGCCCGTGTTCTCGTTCGGCGAGCACATCGTGTACGACCAGGTGAGCAGCGAGCAGGACTCGCTGTTCTACCGCGGCCAGGAGCTGCTGCGGAAGTACATCGGCATGGCCCCCGTCATCATCCGCGGCCGCGGCATGTTCCAGTACTCGTTCGGCCTGCTGCCGCACCGCTCCCCCGTCACCGTAGTGGGTAAGGTCCATGGGTGCAAAAGAGACAGAGCGACGTCATCGGTGACCGGAATCAGTCGGCTCACTGTTGTTTCTCCGTTGGTCTGTGCAGTGGGCGAGCCCCTCGAGGTGGAGAAGATCGCCAACCCGACCAAGGAGGACATCGAGGCGCTGCACGCGCGTTTCTGCGGCGAGCTCCGGGCGCTCTACGACAAGCACAAGGCCAAGTACAACGACGGCCTCGACATCCCGCTGGTGTTTGAATAAGCCGCCGGCCCGGCGACCAACCTGTGACCAACCTGCGACCAGCCTGCGGCGGCCACATGACCAGCGTCGTCGTTGATCATTGACGCGCCCTGACCACGCTGACCAAGGCTGCGACCATCGACTCGTACAACACTCGTACCGTGACGCGGTGATATATTTGCTCAACTACAGAGAGGGCATGCTGCCCCTTCGATTAAGCCAAGATTTAGCAATAATTATGTCCATTCCTTCAAGGTGTTTTTTTTTTCTTTTTTTTTTTAAATGCGCCATTGCTGCTGAAAGCAGCAATGAAACTGGTTGTGATGAAACTTTTGTAAAGCGCCAAACCGTCGTTTTCTTCATTGTCCATTGTGTTTTCTACTACTCCATTATTGGCGGTGTCAGTGATATTGTTAAGTTTATGTGAAACAAATTATGTGTTCCTTAATGTTTGGCTTGATGCCGTCGTGGTAGAGAATGTGCGTGGAATGTAACGCTAATATGAGTGAGGCGTTAAAACTATGTTGTTAGACTGAAAAGTATATTGTTAGACTGTTAGAAATGGATATCAGTTTCTCATACGTACTTTATTGTTGACTTGTTCTGTTTGTTGTTCTATTTATAGTAGCTCAACTAGTTAATAAAACTTTATTTTCCATATATTTCTTTTTGATTTATTTCGGAATGTGTTGTTTATAAATTGAACATGCTAAATTGACGAATGACACGTAAGTCCTTCCTGAGCGATTTTCTGACCTTGAAACATAATGTGCTAAAGGTGCGCAATAATAATTTGCTCCCACTACAAAAATAGAAACAAAATAGCATTAGATGTTCGGTCGGGGTGTCTGGAGGTGGGTTGTCTCTCCTCAGGCCTTGATGAAGGCGACGAGGCCCAGGAGGGCCGCGCAGGCCAGGAGCGCCATCAGCACACCGCGAATCACCTGGTCTTGCCACACCCTGTTGCGCACGCACTCCGAGTAGCGCATGTCGGAGAAGGTGACGGAGTTGTACAGGGGCACCCACACGTCGGGCAGCACGGCGTAGAGGGCGTTGTCCAGCGCCTTCCGCAGCAGGAAGGACGGCCGGTTCACCAAGTCGCGCATCTGCGAGACAAACGTTCGGTCAAGGAAAATTCTACAGGACAATGAGCAGCTGGAGGAACGATGCCCACCTCGACGTAGTTGTACATAGCCAGGTCGCAGATGGCCTCCGCGTCGGCGTTGCGGTGCTCCGAGAACCTCCGCAGCACGTCCGGCAGCGCGGCGGGCGAGCCACCCAGGCCGTCCAGGAGCCCGGACAGCAGCCGCACGTCCTCGAAGCCCTGCAGTAGCGGTGTGAGAAGGGCTGACGTTACAAGGGCACCGTCGCTAGGAGACGGCCACCCTACCCAGCCGGTGGCGTCACTCTGTCTCTCTCACTCTCACGGGGCGTCCCGAGTCGGTGCGAGAGAGACAGAGCGACGAAACGCTGTGCGAAATGAGTGTACAGTGCTTACCGCATTCATGCCCTGGCCGTAGAACGGCACCATGGCGTGCGCCGCGTCACCCAGCAGCAGGGCCCGGCCCGCGTGGTACGGCCGGCACTAGAACAAGACAAGGCAATCATGTCGCGTGGTCGCGTCCCGCGGAACCCTATAGTATGGGTAAAATTAGCACGCTCCACGTCGCGCTCCCCGCCCGGCCCTACGCCAGGAATACAACGCACAAAGGGCACGGCAGCACGGGGCCTTGTTGTGTAACGCGACCGCGTGGACAACGGGTTCGATCCCCGACGGCGGCCGAAAGGGCCCAAAGGGCTCACCTTGACGGAGACGAGGGGCTGCGGCTTGGAGCGGAAGAAGTCGGCGACGAGGGCGTCCTCGCCCAGCAGCGGCACCGCGTCGCCGAAGTGCTGGCCGAAGAAGGCGAGCAGCTCGGCGTCCGACGCGATGGCCTCGAACTGCGCGAACGGCATGAAGAGCGTCACGGTCCACGAGCGGTCCTGGTTCGGCAGCGCGATCATCATGAACTCCCCTCGCGGCCAGATGTGCAGGAAGTTGGGCGGCATGGCGAACTGCAAGAATGGGAAATTGGCTTCGAATTTTGCAGCATTTTGCCTTTTTACAGGCGTCGAAGCGGCACAGCGGTGAGAAGAGCCAAGACCACGGCGGGGCCGCCGGGCAGGTAGGCAACCCAACGCACACGCACGCTCGACGGGCCGGCCCGGCCACCTACTGTCCGCTCACCTCCCCGTCGGCGGTGGGCGGTATGCGAAGCTCCATGTAGCCGTGCTCTATGTAGGTCTGGCTGAAGTTGAACATGGGCTTCTTCATGAAGAGGCGGCGCAGGGAGGAGAAGGCGCCGTCGCAGCCCACCACCAGGTCCCCCACGGCCTCCACGGCCTTGGCCTTGGTGGCGCCGCCCCCACCCTCGGCACTTACGCAGCCGGAAAAAGAAAACAGATTAGGAAAATGAAGAGAGAAAAGCGTGACATTGTAGCCAGGCCGGAAATTCTGAGAGACTGTACCTTTGAAATTCCACGCGGCCCTCGTCCAAACTGCCTCCCGTCATCTTGTGGCCGAAGTGTAGGCGGACGTTGGCTCTCTTCTCGGCAGCTGAAAAAATTAAATCGAAACAAAACGACCAGCGTGAATGCATCGTCCGCGAACCGCGCAACCGCGCCGAGCTGAACTTCAAGCCGTTCTACTTGCCCGAGAGCAGGACATCGTTGAGGAACTTGCGCCCCACGGAGTAAATGCACTGAAAGAAGGCAAAAATGGAAGTGAAAAAGAGATTCCAACTGGAAGCCTCTGTCCATTCCCGCCGATTTCAGATCCGACTCCTCACTCGATGCCCGCCAAGCAGCACCCCTCGGCACCGCTCGGTGTGGCTTACTTGGTTGGTGCGCGCGTCGTAGGGTATCTCCCTGGTGCCGCCCTCCAGGTCGTGGATCATCCGGGCCTTCATGGGGATGCCGTGGCGCAGCAGCTCCCCCTCCAGCCCCACGAGGCCCAGGGCGGCGCGCGCCCGCCGCGACATGGCCAGGTTGATGGAGCGGCCCTGCGACACGGCGCTGAGGCGCGGATCTGCACGCAAGCGATGCGTGGGTGGGTTCAACGCTCGGTACTCATCACACTACTTGCGAAACGCGCATTGTTGTTGTTGTTGTGGTTTACCATTCCTGTACTCGAACAGGTCCACTCGGTAGCCGCGCTGGGAGAACATGCAGGCACACAGGGAACCGACCTGGCGACATGTGGGCGTCAGTTTGCGTGCCACCGCCACTGTTTTGCACACGCTTTCGGCGGGACACGCCGTCGACTCACCAGGCCGCCGCCCACGATGACCACCTTCCGCGTCTCCGCCGCGTCCGCCATGTCGGCGGCGGGCTGCTGCAGGTCCACGCTGCCGGCCGTGCGCGCTGATGCTGCCGGCGGGCCGCTGGGCGCGCTGCTCTGTCCAGTGGCAGACGACGGCGTGCGACGTGGCGGGCGCGGCCACTGCGCTGCTGTCTGACCGTCTGCGGGCCGCAGCCGTCGTCACCCCTCGCTGGCCGGGCCGGGCTGGGAACTCCAGGGGCTTCCTGCACGCACGCCTCGGAGGGGGACCCCCGCCCCGCCCCGCCCCACCCCGCCCGCTGCGCGGTATCAATGTTCTAATCGTCCCCGGAGGGCTTGTGTGGACACGTGGCTGGACGCCTCCAACAAAAAGACGCTCTGAAAGGACGCCAGCATAGGGCTGTAGCCCTCTCGCCTGCATGGGAAACGTCGCAGTCTGGCCCGATGACCTGGGTGGATGCCTCTCTGGGCCGTGGCTAGTGCTTGAGCTTAGCTCGCCGGCGGTTAGATCGGAGGCAGAACAAGGGAAAGCACCACACCCATTTCCGGTTCCGGGATCGGTCCTGCACCAAATGACCTTTCTCTTGCAAAAATTTATGTAATTATTTTGAATTGAAGAAGCCTTATAATCTTGTCTTAGGATGAGGTTTTCATTTTTTATCAGTCTGGCAGCCAGACTCAGGTAGCACTTCGCGACCTCAGGCGACCTCAAGGACCAAGCCGCGACCCAAAAATAATTTTCCGCGACCCAAAATGGGGTTGTGACCCGAAGGCCGAAGATCCTGGACCGAAATCGGTTGACGGCGTCTAGCAGTGCAGTCAGTGAGATAGCCAAACTGCGACCGGCAGGAACCCCGCGGCCGACTGCGCAGCCACTACTACTGGGCCCGCGCCTCGAACGCGGGGACTTTGGTTACGGACACTCGATAGGCTGGCGATGGATCGGGTGACTCCATCGCACCCCGTGTGGAGACATGGCGACAAGCGCCGCAACAACCTCCAAAATGTCGAGTCGAAAACAGCCATACGTTTAGGTACACGAAATTTCTGAATTTCCATGTATTTTCCAGTTGTGTCATCAGCGTTGGTTCCCACGCATGGTACAATAATCAACCGTTCCCTTTCACTGTGGTTTGCGACGCAAATAAGAAGACTGGTTGAGAATGGAAATTTGTTTTATTTCCTCTTTAAGAGGTATTATAGGATCACAATAAGTATTATTTACTTTGAACACATCATCACAGCACCGCCCCCGCCCCGTCGTCACCAATACGTCATTGAGTCCATTGCCTCCCTCTCACACTGTTTCACTCCGTGTACCACTCAGCGCCGTTTGCCACTAGCGTCGCACACTCTCTGGAACTACATTCTTCGGTATAAGGTCATCATAACATTAAATAAGAGCAAAGGCCGGATAAATAGGGGTGGAATTGAACTAAACCTCAAAGGATGTTACATTCTACAAGAAAAATAGGTGACTGCCTGTTCCAGTGGTGCTGCCGCTGCCGCGACCTCCAGTCCTGCTTACAGTGTTGTTGCCACCCCTTCCCTCTGCCACCCCTTCCCTCCGTCGGCCCCCACCCCTCCCGTCAACGGGGAGGGGGGCCGGATTCAGCATGGCGGTTGAGATCAGTGTTTAGCTTATTTCTACTGGACGAGGCCTTGGGGCCCCTCCGTCTCCGGGGCCTCCGGGACAGGCCGAAGGAGTGGATGCCAACTTCGAGCCCACCCAGAACGCCCGGCACGCCCGGCGCAGTGAGGTTCGAGGTGAGCGGTTGTCCAGTCGGGGAGGGGCGCAACACGCAGTGTCCGGAGTGCCAACAGCGCTTCGGCCGAATCGGCCGCTAGGTGCCACACGCCACGCTACGCTACGCCACGCTCCGCCACGCCGCGTCTCACACATGCACGCCGTGCCTACCGGAGAGGTAGGCGAGAGAGCGGCCACAGCCGGCGGCAGGGGCTGTTCCACTCGGGAATGCCTCGCCACGCCCTACCGCACCCCACCGCGCCCCGCCGCGCCCCGCCAGGGGCACTGCCAGGGCACAGCCCCCACACCCCAGATGAGAGAGATCCAGTCCCGTGCGTTGCTCCGCGGGGCCACGCGGCTACCCCGCCACGCCTCGCCCCGCCTCGCCCCGCCACGACGACGGTCACGCTGTCTTGGCGTGCGGCTGGAAGCCGTACATGAGGAAGGCGGTGTACATGACGAATGCGATGGTGATGGCGATCAGCGCGTACATGAAGAGGTTCAGTTCTGGTTGCCGGAATCTGTTCTTTCGAAGCCACTCCAGCACGTCGTCCTCGTCCGTGAGGTCCCCTGCAACACGGTGGGGTTCAAGACCTGCCGCTTCGCACTGTGCTGGTAGGCAACCCAGCGGGCCACCTGGCCGCACGCTGGTTCATTTCAAAAGTGGTTTCGCCGCTCTGTCTCTCTTGCACTCAAGGGACGTTCCTTAGGGGCGCGAGAAGGACAGGGCGACGATTGACTATTCGGAAGCAGCCTCCCGGCGCCATACCTCTGTATATGCTGGGGAATCTCTTTCTGAAGTAGACGATGGCCGGGAGCTTGGTCACGCCCCACTTGCGCGCGTATCGGGGATCCGCCATCTTGACGAAGGTGATGTCCATGTTGTCCGTCTCACCGTCGATCCTCTCCAGCCGCTCCAGGATCTTGATGCTGTCGTCCTCATCCTCGTCGTCTGCAGCAGAGCAGTCAGCCAACAATAATGCCATGGCGACCAGTGCGTTACGTTTCTAACAGCCCTCGAACCGTTATGGTACTTACAGAAGTAGACGGCGAGAAACTCGTTCTCGTCGAGCAGCTTGTCCAGCATCTTGCGGTTGACCTCCTCGATCTCGTTCTTGATCTCAAACACGTCCTGCGCCGTGAGCCAGGCCAGCACCTTCTCTTCGTCGGACAGGTCGCCGTCGAACAGCAGAGGCACGCGCTTGCGGAAGAAGACGAGGGACGGCGAGTTGATGATGTTGTGGCGGGCCGCGGCCTCAGGGTCCGAGATCTTGACCATGTCGATGCCTGTGGGGAACGTCGCGTGTAGGAAAGGTGTTATACGGTACGACAGTTGACAATAACAACAGCTTCTAACAACTGCCTACAACTTACCGAACTGATCTACTTCTCCGTCTATCTTTTCCAGCTCCTCGAGGATGTCATCGCATTCCGGACAGTCGTTGTCGTCTGCACAGAGGTGGATGACATTAGCTCGCACTTCAGGAGAAAAAAATAGTGTCAAAATGCGGATGTACTCACAAAAAAGTACAGCCAGGTAGAGACTCTCGTCCAGCAGTCTTTCCAGCATTCGCTCGTTGACTTCTTCAATTTCGTCTGCCAACTCCCTGTTGTCATCGTCGATCAGCCATTCCAGTACAGATTCCTCGTTTTGCAGGTCGCCTTTAAAACAAAGTTGACGTGAGGTTTATTTCCGTTCCGCTCTTACTTTCAGCGTAAAAACTTCGGCTCATTTGCGGCCGTACCTTCGAACAAGAGAGGGTTCCCGTTCCTAAAGTAAACCATAGCCGGGAATGTCTTGATCGAGTAGCGCTTGGCGAGCTGTGGGTCCTGGATCTTCACCATGTGAATGCCGTACACGTCACACTCGTCGTCCACTCCTTCCAGCCCCTCCAGGATCAAGTCACAAGTGTGGCAGTTGCTCTTGTCTGGAATTACAGCGCTTGTTAGGGAAAACCCATGATAGATAATTGATAATTTTTTTAAGTAAATGGTGCGTACAAAAGTAAACTGCGAGATACTGCGTCGACTCCACAGCCGCTTCCAGCATCACCCGGGTGATGAGCTCTATCCGGTCCTCAGTGCGTTGCGTTATGAGCCACTGCAAAACTTCTTCTTCTTCCGACAAGTCACCTGCAAATAATTTTGAAGAAAAGAAAAAGAAGACAATATTACGGATTGGATTTGCCAAATCCAAACCTGGTTAAAAAATTCGAAATAGGAATCCGTACCCTCAAAGACGTTTGGAATCATGTTTTCAAAATACACCAAGCATGGGAAATCGGTCACACCGTAGTCCTCCGCAATGTTGAAGTCCTGGAATGCATCTTGGTTTCAAGAACTACTCTCATATTTACATACCAATTATAAAAGGCACCTCACCTGGGTCTTGACGAAAATAATGCCGTGTCTGTCACAATCATCGTCAATATTTTCTAGCTCTTCCAAAATTTCCTTGCATTGGTCGCACCCGTCCATTTTGTCTGAAACCGAAAATAGGGGAATGAAGTGGAGAAATCGTGACACCAATGCCACCAACCGCGAAAGCAGATAAAAAAAAAATTAAATTAAAAACGAAAAGAATACGTTTGATGATACTGTTTGTATTATCTCAAAAATTATTCCCATTGATAAATTAGGATTGGGCCGTGCCCCAAGACGCAGGCAGCCCTAAAACCAATGGCCCAATAGGAATCCGGCTCATTCAACCAGTATGCTGCAAGTAACCATCACAGCAAAACAAATATTTACATGGATTCCTCGCACAAAGGCTGTTTATTCACACTTGTAGTGAGAAAAGCTTTGGACTTGGTAAGGCAGTGCCTCACATATAATTTTCAACGTAAAAAAAAACCTTTTCCGACCAAGATGTGTCCTGAAAAAGAAGCGTCAAAGCTAACTCACTTTCAAAGTAATTTCTGGTATTTGTATGTTTGTTTTTACAACAGGCAAAAAGTATTTTCAAAATCTTCTTGAAGAAGAGTAAAACGGAAAGAAAACAGTTTGACAGATTAAGTGGAACAGGATCATCTTTACTTCTTAGATTCAAAGCTGCGCTGCAAAAAATATCTGTAATTGTATAGAATTTATTCGGATTCTGAAAAAAAGGTGTTTACATACATATTCCAAGTAAATTCTACTTTTTGGTCACGCAAATGGTCAAAGTCTTGCTAACAGTCTAGGCGTCTCTGTACAGTACACTCGCACGCACGTTCCGAACACAGGGTGGGGTAAGCGCTTCGCCTCTTCTGCATAAGAGGGTTGCCTCGGCATGCAGAGCTACGGAGTGAAGCTGAACTACACAGGCAGGACGGGGAAACTCCTTCTCTGCCAGCTTTGCTCTTGTTGGTCTGGTCCTTGTTTTTGGCCCTGTGGACGTCTACTCCAAAGATCGTCAACGGTTGGATCTCGTTGGATCTGGCCTGCGAACATCGGTTTCGGGTCGGTCCCGAACCGATCCGTAGCGCCGGTTTCGGTCCCAACCGATGACCAGCTTCGAGTCCCGGCGGCGCTATTATTTTTTTCCACGATTTTAGAGATGCAATCGCAACTAACATTTCACGGAACATGAATATACCGAGGATTTTCTTTTGCAAGAACCTGACAGGTATTAGAGACCGACAAAAATGCAGGCTTCTGCCGGGACTCGAAGCTCGGCCAGTAGCCGGCAGCTGAGGCCCGGCATCGGAACCGAATGATGTTGTCTCTCTCGCACGGTGGATTGTCAGATCCGAACAGATCCAACCGTTGACGATCTTTGGTCTACTCCATGCGCTCTACGATTTGCTGCATTAGGAAGCTGACTGGAGTCACAGCTCAAACACGATGCAAGATACCGTCGCCTGGTGGGCCCTCCTCCGCGACCGGAGCTGCCGGAGTGGCGCCAACCGGTGTGCCCGCTGCTGCAGCCGCCTCGGCAGCCATCAAGCTCTCCGCGAGCAGCTCCTTCCTTCGCTGCTTCCGGAATTGCTTGCTGCTACATATGTCGCAAAGCGTCTTGTTCCCTGGGGAGCCAACAACATCGCATTGACCAGCAGGTCATGACTCGCTCGTTCATTCGTCAATCACTCAGACACTGCGCGCCACCGTAGTTTGGGCAAGTAATGTAGTGGAAAGGTCCTGGCCGAACACTTCGTACATATGATCTCTCCGTTGGATTCGAAGAGACTCGACAGACACCCTACCAGATGGCTGATTCAGGCTAAATAGAAAAAAAAAAATCAAATTTCTTCAGCGAAATTACTTACAGAAGTACACGGCTAGCGAGTCGGATTCCTCAATGAGGCGAATCAGGTCGTCCCCGTCCAGGTCTTCAATAACCTCACCACCGGGGTCTTTTTGAGTGAGCAGCCAGCTCAGAAGCTGTCCTTCGTCATACAGGTCACCTGTAAAACATTTGGTAAAACATTTTGGGATTGTAGAAGTTGTATTCAGTTCTGGCTTAGTCCGCTTTTTAACAAGGTATATAATTCGCATGCAGCCCCCGGATGACACCTCTCATTGAAAGATAGACATCACAAAACCTGCATGCTGCAAATAAAGTTTCTTTCTCAACTGGTTTAATTTGTAATTTTTCAAGCAACGTACCAGCGTAAATGACGGGATCTTTGGTGCCCATTTTAAAAAATAGGACGGCAGGCAAAGCAAAGACGCCGTAATCTTTGGCCATCTGTTTGTCGTCAATCTTTACAAAGTTGATTCCAGCACCGTCAGCCTCGTCGTCAATGTGCTCTATCTCAGCGAGAACTCGTGAGCACTGCTTGCAGTCGTCACTGTCTGGACAGTAGGACTCTCATCAAAATAGTGTCATTGCCACTTTGTTTCAAAACAAGGACCCATTCTTCTATTAAAAATTACGCAAAAAGGGACGGTATCATATTGTTTTGCCTCTCTGCTGGTGTTAGGATATAGACTCACAGAAGAAAACAGCGACATAGTCCGACGTTTGTCGGATTTTTGCAAACATCTTCCGGTTGACACGCTCGATGTGGTCTGTCAGTTCCATGTTTTCCGGGTCAGTCAGCCAGTCCAATAGCTCCTCGTCATCATCGATGTCTCCTGATAAAAAATGGTTAGTGAACATTAGTAAGCTAACGTAATAATTTTATAAGCTTCAATTCCTGGAGCTAAGTCTTACCGTCGTAGTTTATAGGCTTTCCCTTGCGGAAATATGTGATGCCGGGTGGATTCCGAAAACCGTATTTCTTAGCCATGAGCTTGTCGCTGCATTTCACAATTTTTATTCCGTACTGGGCTGCTTCGTCGTCAATCAGTTCTACGTGTCGAAGGATTCTGGGGACGGCTGGATCATCCTCCATATCTGAAAATTAATGCATAATCCTTTGTCTGACGCAGAGAAGCACGTAAGAGGGCGAGAGGTGGCAATAATATCCCTGCCGCGTTATGGCACCGAGAGTACAGGACAAGGCACCGTTAGGTCCGACATCTTAAGGCTTTTTTTACTTACAGAAAACAACAGCCAAAAATTCCTTCGTATCGATGTACTCAAACAATGTGTCTCGGTCAATATCCTCAATGCTTTCGTCAGTCTTTTGTCTCATCATCCAGTTTAGAACTGCATCTTCATCCAAAAGATTGCCTGAAAGACAAAAATCATTATTCCATCGAACGAAACGATAAATTTGAAAGAAATAATGACAGCAGAGGGAGAAAAATTAAACGGGTGATCGTATCTCTACTACTTTCAAAGCTAACAATATCACCTACTTTTCGATAAACCAACCAAACAATGCGCTTCCAGTGTTTTGATGATAACAACTTACCTTTATCGTTATGTAGTGTTGACAGAGAGGGTTATGTGCAGTACTTCAGTAAGCCCTCTTACTCGTTAGTGTTCAGTGTTACAGTCGACACTTGCCTAAATAAGTTTCCACAAGAATTGAAGGTGCTTTGAAAGCATAGTAATGAACGTATGGCAAAAAATCCTGTGTTTCCACGATAAGCCTTAACAACCCCCCACTAATCATGGAAATACAATGTTTTTATTTATAAAAGAGCTGGTAAGCACAGTCTCGTCCGTAAAATCCGTGATAAAAACAAATGCGGAATCCCTTACAGGAGCATCAGCATTCCAGGAGTTAGAGATAATAAAATAGTATTTGAAAAAGTTAGTTTTATTTCCAATCAAGAATTTGTACAACAGTTTCCAACCTTTTTTCTAAAGTCCTTAAAGCAGAAGCTTTCTACCATAAAGTCTAATAATGGAGGACATTCCAATTCATAATTGTCGAGAAAAGGACATTTCAGAAACAAAATAACTATGAGATTTGAGGTTTTTTGTGTACCAAGATATAGGAAACTGTTTTCATTTTTTAAACATCACAGTTACTTCACAGTCAAAAACTATATTAAACGTGAAGAGGTGGTTGCCTTCTAGTAGAGCAAAATTTAGGTGGGCAGTGCAACTGCTCTACTTTTTAACTACCTTTTAATGTGTTGTGACATAGATAAGTGTCACGCAATAAAAAATTAAAGGGTAAATCAATTGTGGGTGGTGCAGGCCTGACAAATACGCATTTCACTTTAAATGCATCACAAGCCATTTGAATTTAGAAAAAAAAATATAAAAAGGATGGTCAAACTAATTCTTCAGCGTTTGTCGTTTTTCCCTAATATACATCGTATATATTTGGTTAGTTGTTGTTACAAGTGTTACCAGAAAGGCCAATACGTTTTGGAGTTTAGGAGAAGCGTATCAAAATACAAAAGTAGTGACATTACAGTTTAGTTGGTGCTCAAAACGGCGAAGTTGGCCAGAATGTAAATTCCGAAGCTTTACCTTGCCACGCTTTGCCACATAGCTAACTGGTTTGTTTCTCAAACCTCCTAGTTAGATGGATACAACGCAACAAAGCGCAGCTTTCTCTGAGACACTGTAAAATGTCAACATAACCTTTGCAGTTAAAATAGGTCTTAAAGTTATGCTTTAGCTGGGAGACGTTCACAAGGCCATGAAGGAACCCAAATTCTCGACATTACGTGCTAATGACCAAAATCAAGCGTCTGCCTCATGGTACAGCATTGCTGTATCTTCCTTATTTACAGTAATAAAGAAACTCATAAAATGGCAAGGCAATTGTACCATCGGCAGATCAGCGCCACTTGATTATGCTTCAGAAGTTTTAAACTAGTAGGGAGAATTCCAGAAGCGTCTTGTTTGACGGATTTGCATTGGCGAGGTATAGATTCTAAATTTTTAAAAGAACTTAACCCTAAGATTGTCTTACAGCACCATGGCTGTTTAACTGCAAAGCACAAATGACTAGCACTTCACTCGTCTGAGATAAGTCCATACACACGAACGTATGTGATGTGACGACAAAACACAATAAAGAACTTAAATAATAACATTTCCAAATGTGTGCAAAGTAATGTGTTCACTGCAAACATTTGAAACACAAATTCCAATTTGAACAAATGAAACATTGACTAGCCTAAACTACAATTTCTTTAAAAACAAAACGATGAAAATTACAGCTAGGAATATTTCGTAAACCGCACAGAACAGGAAACATGCGACAGGGTGAAACGTGATCTTAAGTTACATGTTGGAGGCAAATAATTAAAAACAAAGAAGTACATGTCATAGAGGATAATTTAAAACAGTGATAGATGAACATAATTGGTGATGATAATTAAAACACAGGGACAGTATTGAAAGGGAGTATGTTACACAACAGGAAAGAACAGGGAAAATCTCTATGAAAAATGTCACCGTAAAGGGCTGCACATTGTAAAGGGGGAGGAACGAGAAATATAAGCAAAGCCTACATGCATGAAGCAGGGGGGACTTCTCGGCACGATCTGTTCCAAAGGCGGAATAAAAAAAGCCTTCTTCCTGAGAAAAGGTTAGGGGGTGTTTCAGAACAAAGCTCCAATTTCGTCTTGCAGATATCAGCTTAGAGACACTCTATGACAAATTTTGTAACGGCATCGAAACACCCCTACGGACAGCTAGAACCCGTTTTGAAATACTTAAGTTATGCACAATATGAAAAGTGGTCCCCATCAGTCTGAAACATGAAAATTTTACACTGTATATAAAGTGTTCTACTGCAATTCAGTCATTTCTCTGCAGAATTATGTTTTGCAAGAGATGTAAAGACGTTGAAAAAATTCTAAAAATGCTCTCCACTAATCTGCAAGTTGCAACCTAATGATTCATAAAAATGCTTAGAAGAGAAACATCAGTACAGTGTATCAGGGGAAACGCACAAAACGTTTCAGTTCTATGAAACTAGAAACAAAGGGATGGCACAGTTAATGTTGCTTCCCTCAGGTGCTACTTCAAAAAACCAAAATAAATCGGATTCTCACTTCCGTTATATACGGCAACACCATCTAGCGGTACAAAAAAATCTACTGAGCAAAGTCATCACGATGTTAAAAATAATACTGAAAAACAACAGTGTGGCAACAACAAATATCTTTTGGTAAAGATCAGATGTGTAAAATTATATTGCAAAATAGCAATGCAATTAAACTGTGCGCACCATTCCAAGTTCAGAGAAGGAAGCTGTGCCCACTTGTTAGTTACAAGTAATTAGTCCAGAAAAGACTTTTTGTTCTTAAAATTTTTTACAATATAATTCAACCTGATGTTTAGCTCTATTAAAATCTCATTTCGTGGCATTTGAGCAGTTAATCGTCTCTTGCTAGATGGAAGACAACACTGATGTTGAACCAACGTCTGCAAATGTCGCAGACGCCAAATATTGTCCTGGCATGACCAGGGTTAGTCTTGTACCGGCTGCCTTGGAAAGGCCGATATTTGGACACAACCTACCACCACCAGATGAATTTCCCTAAACCCTTCTTGCCTTTACTAGATTTCTCCCGACCAGCTGGTGCCACTGCTGATCCGATGCTGCTGCCTTTCTTTGACTTCCCCGTGTCGTCGTCTTGGAGCTTGGTGGTTCGCCCACGTGCTCGAGCACTCCTGGCGCTCGCCCCTGAACCTCTGCTCGCCCCCTGGCTTGCCTTGCTCTGCATTGGACTCGCTTTCGCCACTTTGCTGCCCTTTTGAGCCTTGGACGGGCAGCACTGGAAGGAGTCATATGCGGAAGAAGTGGGGGGCACACTTTTTCCCCCCAAGCCGATGAAGAAACAGCCGTCGCCTGCAGCAGACAGAACAGTCGGGTCAGGGGCAGGCAGGGATGTTGAGTAAGGATAATTTTAAATTTATTTTATAACATAGCTTAAATTTGAGATCCATATTTACTGTCCAATTTACGCCACCGTGGGAATGGTATAAGATTACTTCAGGGCGTTAATTGTAAGTAATAACAACACCTTCAAAACTCAACCAATTTAGAGACGGTTAGTGACGGACAATAGGATTTTTTTTAAAATATTAGATTGCATTTATTCTCCTTTGTAATAAAAACAAACTGATATGAAAATATTTATCATTATGGTTGATGTCAGTAAGCAGAGAAAAGGTGTCAAAAAGAATTTAAAGAACACGAGATAATCTTAATTATTTGGGATGTGATTAAAAGGTTTTGAATGAAGCCTTCGATCCAGCTGTCTTATGGGGCGAGGCTGGTATGGGTAAAGGTCACCCGACCGCTCGTCTGCTGCAGAATAGGTCCGCTTCTTCTTATCAATTTACCTAATTCTGTCAAAATTATGAGTGATCTGGACAGTGAATGTCAAGGTCAATCACAATTGACAGCCTTAGGATGCACTATGCACATAAGCACACTGGTTAGTGTCAGAGCTTGGTTGAAATGTTAGGGAATCTTCTGGTGCCGATCCCATTTCTAATTCTTCAAACGCAAGAAAACACTGGTAACTGCACTATTGGTCATTCAAGGCATCTACAGGCCGATCTTGATAAAGGGAGTATCTTGGAAGCTTGGGATCGTAATAGGCCTACGAAGCATAGCACACACATGCCTTCGATTGCCCATTACATGCGGCCTTGCCGCCGCAAATAGGACTTATTTAGGCGCTTTTTTGGAGCGAGTAGCTCCATTTCTTCCTGCAATCGTTTTTGATTCTCAATTTTAGCTAAAAGTTTCTGCAAATAAGCACTGTACGGCTTGCCCTCAGTGTTACCTGAATTTTTTAAAGCGACTGATCCCTTATGTTTTGTATCATCATCATCATCATCATCATCATCATCATCGTCGTCATCATCTTCATCGCTATCGTCTTCATCTTCGTCGTCGTCGTCGTCATCATTATCGTCGTCATCATCATCATCGTCGTCGTCGTCATCATCTTCGTCGTCGTCTTCGTCATCATCGTCATCATCTTCATCGCTATCATCACCTGCGCGGGATCATTCCCTATATTATCTCTAATCATTACGCGAACTCATTTTTAGAATAGCTTCAGGTACAGGCAGTATCAAACTAAAATTGGGACAGTCACTTCTGAAACAACCCTCCCTTTAACGTTTTCACTGCCTTTGGGGACCACAAAATGCAGAAATCATTGAAATTGGAACGTTACCATTACCATATACATGTAAAGGATATCGGCACCGTTTTTAATAAATTACTGCTAAGCTAGTTATTGCGAAGATTCGGCTAGGGCCAAGAAAAGCGTGCTTCATGAATTGGATGTCTTTTATTTGCTACATACCTCCCGAAAGGTTATTTTCCCCAAAGACAGCGGAAACACTACATTTTGCATGCTGCTGATCTCTGGATATTAGGCGCTGGAATTTCTTAATGTATGGAAGACGGTTTGAGATGACGCTTCCTCTTATTTTTCTTTTTAAAATCATCTGTTTAAAAAAATTAAGTAGTTTCAAAGTGCCATTGAAAAGTGAGCCTTCTGTCCAGATTCAGAACATTATTAAATAGCTAACAAATTGTGGCGTGTGTTCAGAACGTTAAAGTACCCAAAATACAAAACTTTGGCACGGAAAATATCTTTTTTATTTTTTTGTACAAAAATTGGGTGTTACTTTAAGTTGTATCAGACTAGAATTTGATTACTTTGTTTCTACAGAGTGGGGTTTCATGCTGGCTTTTTCCCATTAACATAAATGGAGAGCAAAAAATAATCATGGGAATGGGCTGAGACAAATAAAGTGTCTGGCTACATAAATGCAGGCCAAAATGTTATAAACTTTCGGAAATAAATACTAGGAACAGCAAGAGCACTCATGCAGGAAAAAAAGATCGCTTGAAAAAGTTCTTCTGAAACACGCACATGTACCAAATACAAAAATTTAACAGTGTAAATTGGAGAAAAGATTCACGAGTATATGTTTTTCTAAGTATAGGGTTAGAGCTCAGAAAAAAGTTACAAAGTGACAGAGGAGAAACAGATACATGTTAGCAGAATCAAAAGAAAATCAACTCTTACTTTTTTGTTCAACAAGCCAAGCGAGAACCTTGTCTTCGTTCTTAAGATTTCCTAGAAAAGACGCACAACAAGGTTAGTGGTTAGAATGGTATTCAGAGCAAAACATAACCGCTGAATCATTGGATTGCCATCCAGAAATAAATCTACTCTGTTTTCTGCTAAAGTTTTACATGTGTAAACTTATTCTTTTGTGCCGGAAACTCTTCCTCCTTCATTCCGAGGCTGTAGAATGACCTTGGTAGCAAGTGTAAGCCACCCTCCATGCACTACTCTTTGCATTCATGTTTTTGATATTGCAAGCCCTGGTAGGATGAAGCTCTATTGTTACCTGCTCAGCTGATAGTCCCCCGTCAGAGGCCTTGATGATTCTCCGCCAGTCAAAACTTACAAAATTATGAAAGCTAAAACAATTGGTTGACCTATAGCAACGAAACTAAAACCATAGTAACTCATAAGGCATCCTTTTACAGACTTATTTTTCTGTAAAGGTAATAGTTAAGATGACTTTACGTTCTATATTGTTTATTTTCTTGAAAAATAAGTACTGGATACTAAAAAAAAACTATCTTTTAAAGAAAAGTGTCTTATTGTGCTAAAAGAGAAACGATCCCCCGTTCAATCGCAAGCTTCTGTGAATTTAACTGCAAACACCAATAAAATGTGAAAGTTTTCTTTAGACGCTCTTTCTCTATGCAATTTAAATGCTCCTTAAATAATACTTGGAATAACACGTCACAAGTTTCATCTGTTCTGATGGAATTGGAAATTCTGAGAGCGTCTCTACGTGTTTCATGTTTTGATTGCGACTGCAATGATTGACTTACCGTCATACATGATGGGGACCCCAGTTTCGTAGTAGACAAGGGCGGGAAATGAAAATATTCCAATTTCAGATGCCAACTTAGAATCCTTGCTTTTTACGAATTGGATACCGTGTTTATCAGTATCATCGTCAATAGTTTCTAGTTCCTCTAAAATGTCGTCACAAACTTTTCCACATTTGTCATCATCTGCAAACAAATCACTGCTTCAAATTGGGTTTTTACTTAAAAGAAAAATTAATGAACATTTAATCTTACAGAAGAATACAGCCAAATGCTCAACGTCTTCAATAAGAACTCTTAAAGTTTTACGGTCAACACTCTCAATAACATCAGGAGTCGACTCGTGCAAGTCCAGCACCCATTCCAGAATTTGTTCTTCTTGCATAAGATCACCTGAGACAAATTTTGTAACAGTCATTCGACAATTTAATAAGATAATTAGAAGAAATAAATAACATTGTAAGCAACGCTCACCATCATAAATTTTTCTGAATTTGTGTCTGTAAAACACAAGAGCCGGCAGAGAGGATAAGTCGTATTCTTTATCTATCCCTTCGTCTGAGGTTTTCACGAAATCAATGTCTTTTTCTTCGCACTCATCGTCGATATTTTCAAGTTCAGCAAGCACCTTTTGGCTCTTTTTGTCTCCCTCTTTGTCTGCCATGGAAGCACAATTAAATTAAACACCAGCAAAATAAGATAATTTTAAATGTTGTTTTATAAGACTTACAGAAAAACACGACAACATGGTCATTTTCGTCTAAGATATTATCTAACATTCTGGCATTAACTTCTTCAATCCGACCAGGTATTTCCAAAGTGTCTTCGTCGGTGATCCATGCTAAGACTTCGTCCTCGTCCTCCAAGTCACCTATTTTTTATTTTTTTTTTTAAAGAAAATTAATCGTGTGCGCGATTCGTTTTACTATAAATATACATTTATATACACACATATATACATGTAATTTAAACACGCGTACCTTTATAGGTGAGTGGCTCTTTATTTCTGAAAAACACCAATGCGGGGAAATTTTTAATGCCTGTCTTTTTGGCAAAGTTTATGTCCTCGGTTGTCACAAATATAATTCCAGTTTCATCTAGCTCATCGTCAATGTTTTCTAGCTCGTCAAGAATGTTATCACAATCTTCTCCATCTTCACACTTTCCACCTAGAAAAAAAGTATTTTTAAAAAAGAAAATGGGAAAAATAATAGTTAAAATTGAGAGACTTTTGGATTATTTACTCACTGAAATAGACAACTACGTATTCGTGATCTTCAACTAATTCTTTTAATATTTCGTCGGTCACTTCCTCAATTGTTGCAGAATTCTTTTGCTCAACAAGCCATCGAAGAACTTCATCCTCATTCATTAGGTCACCTGTTTCCATGTTTAAAAGTGAATTTTATAGTAAGTGCGTGTTACATGTCACCATCTTTAGGAGTAACACAAAGAAAACCCACCCTCGTATAGAGCCGGAATTTTGTTCTCAAAATAGACAAGTGTGGGTAAGTGGTCAATGCCGTATTCTTTTGCTTCTGCTTTATTGTCCATTCGTACTATAACAATGTCTTCTCGGTCTAAGTCATCGTCAATATTTTCAAGTTCGTTAAGCACTCGAATATCTTGTTTGTCATCCTTATCATCTGCAAATAATTTTCATTGTTGATGTTAATATCTTTTAAGAATCACAAAAGAATAGGAGATTTTTTTAAAAGACGGAACTCACAAAAAAGGACCGCTAAATATGGCGTCTTTTCGATCAATATATCCTTCATTTCATCTGTAATGTCCGGAATTTCGCTATGGCGCTTTTGGTGAAGAAGCCACCCAAGAAGCTCTTCTTCTTTGGTAAGATCGCCGTCATAAACGTGAGGAATGCGTTTTTCGAAGTATACAAGAGTCGGCAGGTCTTCAATGCCATATTCCTTTGCTTCGGCATCGTTATCAATTTTAACAAAAGCGATGTCATTTTGATCACATTCGTCATCAATATTCTCTAGCTCTGCTAAAACCTTTTGGCTTTTCTTTTGATCGCCGTCGTCTGAAATGCGTGAAAAATGGTATAAACGTCGCGTGACTCTTATGGGTCTTGGGAACATTTGTGGTACTTACAAAACAAAACTGCTACGTTGTTCATCTTGTCAATCAACATGTCTAACATATCGTCATTAACGTCTTCTATCTCATCGTGAGCCATTTGATGCTCAAGCCAACTTAACACTTTTTCCTCCTCCTCCAGGTTTCCAGGATACATCATGGGAATTCCCTTTTCAAAATACATGAGAGCTGGAATTTTTTCAATGCCGTATTCTTTAGCTTCCTCTGGATTATCAATCTTCACAAAAACAATACCATGCTGATCACACTCATCGTCAATGTTTTCTAACTCGTCTAAAACTCTTTGAGATTTTCTGTCATTGTTGTCATCTTAATTAAAAAAACAAAACAAAAAAAAAAAAACATGTTATTTTGCTGCAAATTTTGAGAAAGGATCACTTAAACTTTAAACAGGTTATACTTACAAAATAGTACAGCCATATTTTTGCCCTCTTTTATAAGGCGATCAAGCATTTCATCGGTAACATCTTCTATTTCATCCTTTTCTAGTTGGTCAACTAGCCACTCCAATATTTCATCCTCATTTTCAATATCTCCGTCATAGACATTTGGAATTTGTTTTTCGAAGTAGACTATGGCCGGAACTTCATCAATTCCAAATGCTCGTGCTGCCTTCTCGTCGTCTATCTTGACAAACTGTATACCATGTTTATCGCAATCGTCGTCAATTTTTTCCAACTCTCCAAGTACCTGTGTCGAGTCCTCGTCATCGTTGTCGTCTGCAAAATTAGATATTACGATATTTAAACTCTGTTTTTCTCTCGGGGTTTCTTGAGTACATGTGCAAAACACTTACAGAAGAGAACGACCAAGTTGTCAATGCTTCCAATTAGAGTATCGAGTGTTTTGGCAGTGACTTCTTCTATTACATCCTCTTCATCCCCAGTTGATTTGTTTTGTACCAACCACTCCAGAACGTCTTCCTCCTTTGTCAGTTCGTCTGTAAGCAAGCCCGTTCACACCGTCAACAATGAGAAGTTGCTTCACACGAGACGATGCTTACTTTGAGGCACTAAGAACTCACTTTCGTAAATAATAGGTATTTGGTGCCGATAGTACACAAGTCGTGGCAGCTCTCCAAGGTTGTATTCCTCCGCTAAAGCTTCATCGGCTATCTTGACAAATCCAATACCCAACTGGTCGGCTTCATCGTCTATATTTTCCAGTTCCATTAACGCCTTTGTGCACTTCTTACAAGCAGGCTTGTCTGCGCAAGGAAACAAAAAATAATGTCATATTTTAGGTTACAAACATAAATTGTTGTGTCAAAACAAATTTGCAAAACAAGAAAAATGGAGATTGTTAGGAACTACGCTACGTTAAGACATAAACTTTGCAAAGTACGAGAAGCAACACTTAATGTTAATATACCGTAGACCAAGGTCATCAACAAGCATGTGCTTTGGAATGGTAATGAAAGCAATGGGGTACCCATAACGAATTTTGCCAAAATATGCCGCAAAAAATGGTCGAAATATGTTCACAATTAATATTGAAATTCTTCTTAAGTGTAAGATTAACAAAGGAAATAACAAATATTTCAGCATCTGTTCGTGCCGCGTGCAGTACAAGTGTGTAAAATTCAATAGAAAATAGTGATTTGATGTTATTTGAAGGCTAACGTGCAATCGTGCTTATAGAGTTGAAAAGGCCTGATTCATTCCTGAAAATAACATCATGCTTAAAGAAAGGCGTGCTGGGCTAAGAAAAGTAAACTGAAGTGTGGTTATTTTTATTTTCTATAAAATTGCAGCTATTCTCAAATTTCCGTTTCAAGGGTTTCTGAGTGTCGCAACATGTGTACTTACTCTGGGATCCCGGTGGGCATGTTTTCGCTCCTGGACCTAAGGGTGGCAAACAGACTCCGTCAGAGCGCTACGTCACACAGAGCCCATGGCCACGCCGACCACACGCAGACCGCGCACAGCCGTCAGTGGCACACAATGTAATGCAGGCAGAACAATGCAAAAGCGTGCTGTAATGATCGGTTGCACTTGAAGCACTTTCCTTTTTTTATGGACACTATAAATATTTCGTATGTCTGACTTTATCATATCTACCCTCTGACGCACTGCTATGTTTTTGTTGAGTGCTTCAAGCCAATTCGACTCTAAAGGTTCCGTTAAATCTGGGGCACCTGTCCCGAGGGTGATTGCTGATTGTGCCTCAAGCAGCGCAGGCCTGGGTGTGGACGACGAAAACACGAGCATATAACATTGAGTCAGGACATTATTGGCCGTAATTGCCAACGCCCAGACTCAGTGATGGTTCGCTCAACGACACATCGGGGAAACAGGAATGGGACCAGTCAGATTTTTCTGACCTAGGCAGAAACTTACGTAGGCGGATGCCCAGGAAAAACGCATGCAAGAGGGAGCTAGAGCTACAGGCTTCAATGGAAGCTTTCATAGGAAAAAAACAAGTTTGGAAGCTCTACAAAAGACTATTAGGTTTTCAGACACTTGAAATGTTTAAGTATCCAACCAAACACAAAGTCAAATGTTTTCGTGGTTTGACTTGTCGTCCAGTCCAAAATCAGGGAGGTTACAAGGTACAAAAAGGGCATAGCATTGCATGAAAGGTAGGTACGTGAAATGTGCAAATAAAGACAGTAAAGGAGAGACCAAGCCCTTTGTTTTCTTTTTTGCGACTAAAATATCCACTGAAGAGACAAAATCTAGCGCTAGCACATATATGTCACACAATATTTACAGAAAGATTTTTTTTGTCATTCGTCAGTTACATTTTAAATCTTTGTCCCGTCTAGTCGATTCCAATGACTCTATGAATTCCATAGTAATTCTTATGATCTCGGCCACATGGGAAGAGCCGACGTAACGTTATTCTCGTAAACAAGAGTCTTGTCTACACTTCTATGCCAATTCACATATATACAAAACTTGACATTCGATGATTACTACTCACAAAATAGGACAGCAACAAAGTCCGTTTCTTCGATGATTTTTCCGAGAATTCGTGCGTTCACCTCTTCGATTCTGTCCGGTAGATCCATTGCTTCCAGGCTAGTAAGGAAATCCAATACGTTTTCTTCGTCCATGAGGTCTCCTAAAAAAACAAGAAGAAAAGCAATAGGACGATAAGTGTCTTTTTCTGTACGCCGCGTCGCGGCTGCAAGGGTTCCACTGGCCGTTGGGTTTTGCCAAGGTCGCGCAGCCGCTACCCGGCGAGGCCTTAACCACCTCCCTTTCCATGCGCTTTTTCTTTTCTGAACAGAAGGGGGTACCAACCTTCGTATATGATGGGCGTCTTTTCTCGGAAATAAGTGAGTGCAGGGAAGGTCTTAATTCCATAATGCTTGGCCAGTCGTTTGTCATTGATCTTGACGAAGTCGACGCCGAACGAGTCCGTGTCGTCATCAATCTTCTCCAGTTCTTCCAGCACCTTGTCACATGTATGACAACTTCGCGCATCTGAAAGAAGGCGATACACGAATCAAATGTACAACCTTGTCGCGAAATAGTAAACCTTTTTGCGACTTTCCCGTGAAGTCTAGCGCTTGGGCGAGTCTGAGGCCAGTCCGGTAGCGCGAGAGCGCCCGACGGTCCAAGGCCCGTCAAGCACGGGAGTAGCGCGGCTTGCCTACCCCGCGCTGGCCGGGCGGCTGGGCACTCTACGAAAGGCACGGCCCAGAGCAGCAACGGCAGAGGCTCAGGGTGTCAGGGTCAAGGTGGACAGACGTGCCGTCCGTCTCGCCCCGCGCGTTGACGGCTCGACGGCCCCATGTACAAAATGTCGTCCGCTGGCGTCCATCCCATCTTAGGAGATTGGTCCCGAGAATAGCTCGCGGCGGACGCGGCCTCCCTCCCTCTCCTCACGCGCCGCGCCGCTCGCCCCACAGCCCGCGGCGTGCACGCAGCGCGACAGAGAGCGGGGCGACAGCGCCGCGCTGTTTATCAAACAGCTGATTCCCAAAGCCAGGGCGCCACGCAAGTGCGGCGGGAGATTCAAACGGAGCTGCCTGGGCGGGCGCGCGGGCAGGTGGGCAAGGCGCGCGCGGCAACTCAATGGAAGACGCGGCTTCGCGGTCATGGTGGCCGCGTCGCGCAGCCTTTGTAGCCAAGCCAAACCAAGCGACTAACGAATCGTTGGCTCGTGCCTTGGTTGGCACCATTGCAAGTCTGCCGGTCGTGGCACTGGCACAGACTCCAGGGCACCGCGGTTTGGATTGACTCCTCCGTTCCGTGCGACCATTAGAACAGAGGCCTCCGGGCATGTTTTGTTCGTTTTTGGACTCAAGTGGTCCTCTCCATGACGCCAGCCTAGCGGCGCCAGCCCAGCAGCCGACAGGTGACGGCTGAGTGGAGGCAAGGTGTCGGTCTGACGTCAGTGCCAGCGACTGTTTGCACCCGAACTGTGTAGTCTGACTCTGAGCAGTGCTTTCTTCACACCCTTACGGACCGGCCCGTGAGCGCGAGAGAGACAGCCTGCTGGCCGAAGGGGCTGCCTATGCGGCCGGCGTGGAGATAGGAGGGCCGGGAGGCTGACACGTGTTGCCCGGCCCCTAGAACAGAGTGAAGCTGCCTCAAGCTGAAGGCGCAAGGCGTCCCACCCGGCCGCCGTGGGCACCGCCGGACTTAAAATAGAGTGCTTTCTGACGCGCGAAGCACAGCGAACCATAGCGAAGTCCGACAGGTCTGTGTGTTTATTGACGCGGCATCGGCTGCGGCTCCGCTCTGCGGGCGCGCAGTGCGGTCTGTGGCGGTGGCGGCGGTCTGCGGCGCCGCCGCGCTCTCCCGTCCTAGGGCGTGGGTGGTGCCTCGCGGCGCGAGAGCCTTGTCACCCAACCGTTTGCTACGCGCTGTCGAAACCCTTCCCACCGTCGAACGCGGTCTGCGCTGCAGCCGCTTCACACTGATTCCGCAGAGCGCCCAATGGGTGTGGGAGAGACAGAGAGACTAGAGTCCTATAGTGGGAGAGAAACGTGAGCCCGGTCCTCGTCGGGTGGGACTCACCCGAGCGGCGAACTTCTCATACTTTGGCCAAAACGGGAAAAGAGTTGCGTGTAGTTTTTCATCCAGGCTCGATTTTCCGTAGTGGCCCAGACGCGGGGCAAGGTTCTGGCCATTGTATGAGAAACTACGCGCAACTTTTCCCCCGTTTTGACCAAAGTATGAGAAATAGTAAAGAGCATTTCGAGGTTGGCTGGCGATCAGTGTATGGCAAATTCAGTTGGTTCACGTTTCTCTTCCACTTTAGGACTCTAAGAGAGACGAAGGCGAGTTTCGGAGTCGCTCCACAGGGTCTCTGCCTACGGGAAACATGTGGAAGGCGCACGCCCAAACCCTTCATTAGCGGACGCAAGCAAATGACTTGCATGCGCGGATGATCTAGTCTTGTTGCCCCGACGGTGGCGTCGGGAGATCACGGAGCGAGGCGACCGCTTTTAGTATCGGCATTCTCGAGGCGCGTGTTTTGTTCTCTCGGACAATTGTTAGCGAGAGGCCAGGGGGCGGCCAGGGAAGGCCTCCTTAGTCAGTTCGGTGGCACCGTGCCACAGTAAGCCCCGCCCCGGCCCCTCTATTTTCTGAACCATGCTGTATCTAATAGGACGAGACAAGCTTGTCAAAGGGCCGCCATCCTTGGCCCTGATCCGTGAAACGGGATGCAATCACGTCTCTATCGAAGGCAGAGCCCCAGTCGCTCACCGATCACGGCTACCATTATCTCGCAGTCCCGAACGAAATTCAGTTGAGTTATTACGACTTTGTCAATGAAATTATGATTTTTATTGTCGTTTTCCCAGACAGCGCTCGGGATGCCTGGGGGATCCAACCTGATGCGGCCCACCCTGCCCTGCCTGCCGCGCCAGCTCGCATTGCCTCGATATCAGTTTCCCTGATTTTTTGGCGCGTTCGGCGCGTTTCTCGCCGAGTTTTACGGGTGATATTACCCGCGTCTCTGGGCTCCGCGGCTCTGCACGCCACAAATAGCCGGGTCGGGTCGAGCCGCTCGGCGCGGCGCGCGGGCCCTGCCTGGCTGCCTGGCTGTCCGGCCTAGCCGCCCGGCCTGGCTCCCCTGCCTGGCCGAGCAGAGGCCCAGCACCGTCTGTTCCTCTCACCCTGACCGACATATTGGTTCTGTCACGGTGCGCCTAGCCGTTCGGCTCTCGATTCCTCCCGGCCCTGCCACAATGCGCACTACGTCAGCCATTTACGCAGTATCACCAGGCGCCCCAAACGGAGTCGCGGACCAGGTGGCCGTCGAAGGGCGACTTCTTGTCAAACGAGGCCCGACGCGCAGCCGAGGCCATTCCAACGAGGCGGCAGCAACCCTCGACACCATCACCGCCACCCTCCGCGATCCGCCGCGTGCGTCGAGGTCCTCCGATAGCCTCGCGGCAGGACGCAGTCCAGGCGGTCTTTGGCCCGCCACCTCGCGCGCTCGGTGTCCAATTTCACGAGACCGCGTCACCGTGGCACGTCACTCCATCTGCCGAGTGAGTTCGAAGAGTCGTTTCGTCGCTCTGTCTCTCTCGCATCCCGACGGGGTGGTTCATGACTGCGAAAGGGACAGAACGTCGAAAGCATTCTTCAGAATCAGCCGGCCGCCTGCGTCCTGGGACCGCAGAGCTGTAGGGCAGCGCAGAGGGTCGAGGACCACGCCGAGGGCTGATACTCCGCTGGGCTGGCCGAGGGCCACGCCGAGGGCCGAGGGCTAAGGGCGTCGCGGTGCAGCCCCATCCCCGACGTGCCGCAGCGTGCCGTGGGGTCCGCACGGTGGCTGGGCTATAATTGGGGCAGCCGCCTGCCTTGCTGCCTGCTGCCGCATGTCCGGAGGCGGGCAGGCGGGCAGGCGGGCAGGCGGGCAGGCGGGCGGTGACGGCACGCGGCGCGGCGTGGCGGTCTGCGGTCGCGAGGGTAGGGGTTGGCTGGGGTGGGCGCCACCACGCCACCACTCCCTCCCGCCGGCACATTCACTGACACAGCACTGCACTGACATTCACTGCCTTCACTGACACTGCACACACTTACACCAGAACACGGCAACAAAGTCCTTCTCGTTGAGTACGCGCTCCAGCTGTTTGGCCGACACATCCTCGATGACCGACTCGACGTGCTCCTTGATGGCCTTGGATCCCGCGGCTGGGCTCGGGGACGCGCCGCCGGAGACCTTCTTGGCCGCCTCGGCCCATGGGAGGACTCCAGCGAGCAGCACGACGGCAAGCAGCAGCAGGGGCGTTGTTACCCACGACGGCGACGTGCCCACGGAGGCCTTGGAAGGCCTGGGCCGCGCGTGCTGGGGCCCCGAGGAGGGCCCCGAGGTCCCGCACCGAGCCATCCTGTCCCTTTCGTCCCTACGGCTCCCCGGGTCCCGGGGCACACACTGGGCGGCGGTCCACTCGGTCCACCACGCGCCCCCGCCCCCGGCTCCCCGCTTGCACAATGCGCTGCCAACCGTTGCCGCCCGAAACACGCCGCCGCACGCCCGTGCGCGCGGACGGGCCCCCGCCAGGTTGGCAGTGCCGACGGGGTTATTTTTTGGGGGGCGCTTGCCGTCGCTAGACGCCGCGCCTGGCCGGCCGCGGTCTCCCCGGGCTGCGTCCGCGGCGTCCGCGGCGCCCAAGTGCCCTTCCCGTCGTGGTTCGCGGGGCGCGGGGTGGGGCGGGATGCCCTGCGGAGACGACGCCCTGCACGCAGCCTCCGAGACGAGCCGAGCGGTGCCGCCGGGCGAGCGCAGCCGATCCCTGCACCCGCGTTCCGTCCCCGCCGTCCTGGCCCCGACGTGGCGGGGACGGGGCCGTCGGGCGTGCGGCACGGGGGCGGGTTTAGGTTACACAACAGGCACGCGAAAAGAACCGTGGCGCCTGCTGCCCCCGCATCCCCCGCGCTGGGCTGGCGTCCTCGCGCCTCACCCCGCCCGACCTGCTCCGCCCTTCACCGGCCGCGGACGCGGGAACCTCGCTAACTGGGAATTAGTGAAACCTTCCGCATTCTGGTGCGACTGGTGCCACCCTTGAGGCCGATGACCTTGGCGATATGATCGCGTCTAGGAGTGCCAACGAGGAGGGCTAGTCCGTTGGGCCGTCTTATACCTGACAAAAATTCATGTGGGCTCTAGCCTTAGTCTTCGCTCGCATTAAACGGCTCTTTTGGAGTAGCATGTTAATTCATCTTCGAACAGATTTAGAGCAAACTCAGTGAAATAGTTCTAAGTCACGTTGCTAAAATATCTCAACAGCTACTGCTGCAGGCCCGTCAGGCCGAGCTCGCAGGGTCCTTGGACCGACCAGTGCGGGGGAGAGAAAAGACGTCTGCAACCCGACCGGTAAAATAAAATCGAGAAAAATGCACGCCGGGGAGGCGCGGTTTTGTTGCGTGGGGAGGGTCTGGGCTTTGGCCCAGGACCGCATCCCGACTCGTCCCGGCCGGTGGGGGGCTTATTCATGTGTCTGCCCCTCCCCTTCCGCCCCCCCGCACCCACCCACCCACGCAGGACGCAGGTCACTCCGCCCGGCCGCCCGCCGCCGCCGTACTCCGCGTCGCGAGAGACTCTAGCCGCGCCCGTCACTCGGCGATACCCCCCGCCGCACCGCGAGCGCCGCGGTTTAAACTTGCCGCGCCCAGCTCACCGCCTTGCCACTATCGATCGGCCGGGACGGGGCGTGGCGTGGAGGGGCGTGGCGGCGCGAGCGAGAGCAGAAGAGGGAAAAGAAGAGAGTGTTCGGGCCGTTCGGGAAGGCGCGCGTTACGAGAAGGCTGTGAGCTCGATGCCATGCATGGCGGTACCGCGCCTGCCTCGCGCTCATGGCGCTGCTGCTGCGCCTGGCTCGCCTAGCTGCCCCCTCCCCCTCCCCGGCCCGTGGCGTTGCGTCCGTGGCGGCTCGGCTGCCTCGCCAGTTCTGTCATGGGGCTTGGGCTCGGCAGATGAGCAGCGCTGGAGCCACAGCGCGCCGAGCCACGCCGAGCCGAGCGAGGGACGGGACACGGTCGGACACAACGCGGAGGCGCGCGGCCCAGCTCCTGGACAAGTGCGTGATGGAGCCGTGAAGAAACGCGGCACTGCACCACGGCACGCCAGCAGCACGCGGCTCCAGGCATGAGGCGAGGCTGAGAGAGCTGCCGCCGCGCCAGGGACGGAGCTGCTGTGGTGCTGCGAGCCGAGGCCAGCCGAGCCACCGCCTAGGAGCAAGCGTGAGTGTTACGTAAGACTAGCCAGGCATTCCTAGTCTTCTGGAGAACTTTTCCGCGGACTTTTCTGTGCGGGTTTGGAGGTTTGGAGCCACCCTGCCGCACCGCCGAGACGCCCCCTCCCCTCCCCCTGGCCTCAGGGCTCCAGTCCTCGCGCCCCCGCAGCCCCGCGCCACGGGTAGGGACCCTAGTGGGCCCGGCCCTCTGCCACAGCCCGCCTGGGCCCTGGCCCTGGGCCCCGGCCCTGGGACGCAGCCATGCCATCGCGGGTCACTAGAGCACTGGGGCTGACTGGCTCGGCCGGCGGCAAGCCCGGTGAAGCCCCCAGTAAGCACCAAAGTAAACCCGCGGCCAACTTTTGGCGTAGGCTCTGCGGTGAAATTATGGAGAACAAGAGGCCAAGTTGCTGGTGTCACATCCCCACTCAGGACATTACAGAGGAATTAAACTCTTACCTCTGCTGTGATTCCGTTCTTGGAAACCCACTCAGGTCAAAGCGTTTTGGTGTGCCCTGTTCGTGCCGCGTGGGTGACTGAGAGTGTAGGGCACCTCCGGGCACGTCCCACTCACTGTCGCTCTCAAGAATGCGTGCCCATCAGAAACACGCTTTCTGAACAGAGAGCAGACTTGGCGGTGACAGTTCCGTCATCTGGGCCCGGCGCTGTAGTAGCAATGCCGCGGCAATCCGTGCCCGTGACGCGCAGTGCAGATAACCCTGTCAAGCCGCGACCTGTAAACATGGAAGCCAGCGAGACGAAAGTCACGAGATGTAAAGAACATTCAAGCCGTTTTGGGGGCGTGCGGGTTTCCGCGGCGCCGCCCTTCCCCCCAGCCTGCGTTGTTATTCCTGTTCCCCTTTCATACAAGTCTGGCGGAAAAGCCTTCACACCTGGCCGCGCCGTGGCGTGCGCCGGGCGTGGTCATGCTCGTGGTGGCCGCGGTCGAAAGGCGTGCTCATCCAGGGATTGGGTCGGTGCAGCTTCTTCTGCGGGCCACCGCGGACCAGGGGGCGGGTTCCTCTGGTCTAAGCCCCCGCAGGACGACGCAGGACCTCAGGGGGCTCTCCGCTCTGCGATTCAAAGGTTCCTCGGCCCACGAGACGCCCATTTGTGCAGGACCGTCTTGGCAGAAAAATGATTTTGGCGGAAGAAATGCTCTCCGCAGGGAAATGGGCGACTGTCATTATGACAGCACATCATTTCTCAGTCGGAAATTGAGTGTGTGCGTCACCGCGACTGACGGCAAACGCGCGGCCCAACGCCGGCAGTGCAGCAGCGCTGCTGTGCATCTGCTCCAATACACTGCCTGGGGAAGGTCAGTGCCGCCTTATCACACACACACACACTAACAGGCCTGGCACGCGACGGCGTCGAGCAGCGAATGCTGGCCGACCGGCCGACGAACGCGAGGACTGGTTGGCGATTCGGATTCATTCGTTACGTCATCTGTGGCGCGCTGGCTGCCAGCCGTAGCTTTGGGTCGGCAAGGCGTGGAACACCCTGTAAAGAAAAATCCCACATCTTTCCAAATATGATCCAGGGAGCGGAAGAAGGGGTTAAGTTAAGTTAAGTCGAGTTGAAACCGTGCACTTTTTCACGGCTCAAACTTGCAGGTGGGAGACCGTTTTCGCGAATGTCATCCAAAAATAGATGCAAGAGGATGGGACTTATCTCACCACACTTGTTTTTCGACCAAATTTTCGCTCATGTTTACTTGATAGACTGATAAGAGGTCACAGAATCAACTTAAGTTAACCCCTTCTTCCGCTTCCTGGATCATATAAGATAATTGATTTTCAAGAGCCTACACACGCTTAAAACCTTACGAAGTATTTTGAGCATACATAATACAAACTAATTTACTTTGTCATACGAAGAAATAGTTCGTAAATTACGAACTCTTTTGTTTGTAAGCTGACGTATGCTCAAAATACTTAGTTATATGAAGCTACTTTACTTCGTAAGGCTTAAATAGTTTGTAAGGTTTTCAGAGTGCAGGGCTCAAGAGCGACGGCCAGTGCAGCTCGGTTCCGAAAATACATAATGCTGGAAAAAAGCCGAGGGGGCAACCACTTGGTATGTTTGGGGACACAAGATTTCTTAAGGGAAGAGATTTCTACGGATTTCGCTAGATTGCGACCGATTTTACGCCCAAAATTTGCTTGTTTTTTTTTGCCTTTTTGGGGGAGGGGGAAGATTTCCGATTTCAGAGATTTCTGGCGCTCAAGGGGACACATAATTTCTTGATTGGTTACCCCCTCGAAAAAATTCCGCTGCCGAGTGCGCTGAGCGCTGAGCGCTGAGCGGCGAGTTTAGGGAAGAGAGGGCGGAGGGAGGCAGGGGACTCGAGCGGGGCTGTCATTGTCTTCTCGCGAGTGAATCGCCTCCAAATTTGTTTCCAAGTCTGTCCGTCATTAAGGTCCTCAATTAGGGCGTATACACAGTCTCGTTTCCGAGGCAGCAGCGCGATGAGCCGTGCGCGGCGTCGTCGGTCCAGCGAGGGGTGGGCTATGCGGCGGCGGCGCGGCGCACTCAGGGGCTGCATAATGTATAAAGACCAGTTTGGGGAAACTTGCCTTGAAGAAAGCCGGCATGTTGAGCAGTCCCACAGGGCAGCCGTGACGTCACGTCACCGGGCGTCGGAGACGGGCCGCCGAGTGCAAAGGTCGTCCGGCCGCGCTCCGCTTCAGTCGGCTTCACTGCGAAGCTCTGGCGACCTTATCGTGAGCCAAATTGGCGACCCGGCGGCGGCGGGGCGGCACGGCAACAGATGCACAGGGGCGTGTCAATCTGCAAGGTCGCGTGCCCTACTATACTACTGTCTTGTTCCCAGCCTTGTAGGTCAGGTTTGGGTTGCTGTCCCGTTTCGTAAAAATAATTTAGCTGGAGCATTTCTTTAGCGCAATATCGCTATTTTCAGCCTTCAGCCCGAGCAAAAGCATTTGTGCAGACGCCATTTTTGTGGGCCACAAGCGTGCGAAAAGGTTAAAATCCGCTGGTGCTATAACCAGTACTGATTGTTTACAAAAATCGGCAGAACTCTGCCTCAAGAGTCCTTGGCCCCCAGCGTGACACGAGTGCCCTTTTATCAGCGTTATCGTGCAAAAGCCACCGCGGCTTATTGCAATGAGATCTGCCCCGGGCAGGTCGAGGGAGCGGCGACAGGCGGGGCAGGCGGGCGGGGGCGCGGTTTTGGGGTGGGGCGCGGTGGGGTGGGGTGGGGCGGGGCGGGGTTTCGGGGCGGGGCCGACGCGAACATCGCCGTGTCATCAATAACAGATCCGAAATGTATTCCGCGCTGGACACGCTGATTGAACGCAATGTCGTTAGAGGGCTGTAACGCCGGAGTGCTGATGCTGATGCAGCTGATGATGTCGATATGTCAGAGGTGCCCGGGCCGCCTCTGGGCCAGAATAACGTTCCACTGGACATGCCTTTATTTTTCACGTTTGTTTTCATAACTTTTTCTTTCTCTTCCCGTCGCTCCTCTCAGGTTTGTTTTTCCTCGTCTGCCACACAGTCCGCTGGTCGGCAAGTGGAGCAAAAAAGAAAGGGGTGGTCACGGCGCGTTTAGAAGCCCAGAGAATCAGCGGGCATGCCCAACATTCCCCCCCCCCCAACAAAACCCTCTAAGAACGTAGAAAAAATATTAAAATCAGTATTTACATTGAAATAACTATATCATCGTCCATTGACATGCCATGCCACTCGTAAAACCTCCGTTCCGCCGACCGACCGCGGCCGCCCCATGCGGCTGCCACCCCCTTCCCCCTCCCTGCGCCACCCCTGCCGGCCTGCCACTGGCACGAGGGCTCCCCGGCCGCGCGTTGCAGAGCGTCAAGCGACTGGCCAGAGCCGAGGCTGCCAATAGCATCGACAACGGGCGGGCCCAGCAGCGGTGGCAGCCCAAGTAGTGCCCAATCTCAAGGCCGGCAGCGCGCCACGCCACGCCGCCCTGCTCGGGGCCCTGCTGCAGGATGGACGCCATGAAAAAGTAAGCAGTGTGGCCAACCTATTTGAGAGCCTTTCTCGGGCGCACGCCGACCGTTGGGGGAATGAGGGCGAGTGGGTGGGAGGGGTTGGTGGGGGGGATGGGGGTGAAGGCCTTACAAGCGATTGGCGAGGCTCTCCATGTTTAATGTGGCGGGATGGGCGAGCCACTAACATTGCCCCCACCCTCCCCCCGCACGCCGGACTGGACTGCAGGACCAACGCGCGCCTCGCCGCCAGGCCGGCCGGTCGCCGTTCGATCCCCGGCAGCGGCCAAGTCACGCGATGTGGTACGCGTCACTTTCTTATTGGCGGAACAAATAAAGGAGCCTCGCGATAACGCCCGATAGAATATCGACCGGGCGGCGCAGCGTGCAGCGAGAGGCGAGCCAGGCGAGCCATAGGCGAGCCGGAGCCCCGCGTAGTCAACCAGAGTCAACGCGATGTGTTGTCGCGGCGCCGCCCCCCCCCCGATGGGCAAGGAAGCGGGTAGGGAGGGAGAGGGAAGGGGCGTGACCCTGACCGTCAAGTATTCATCAGGGACAGGTCCTTGCCGTGCGCTGCACGCGAGGAACTGCTTTGGGCAGTCGCAGGCACATCCACGGCGCGCGTCACCAACAGCCCTCCTTGATGGCGGACCGATTAGGGCTCCCATGAACAGTGCAATGCTGCGTGGGGCCGTCCTGCCCAAAAGCCGACATACGCAAACTCGCGCGAACTTGTGGAAAAGGCCCCTTTGAAGCAGCTGTGTTTTTTCGTTTCCGCTTTCTTTCGGCCTTCGGCGGACTGTTCGTTGCAGACTTGAAGAGTAACTCGACTTTTGAGATGGCCCGCTTCGAAAACCCGTCAACGCGCCCCGAGAGAGCGGAGTGCAGCACCGCCAATCAATACCACATTGCTTCTCGGTAATTAATCACAGGAGGGCGATGTCCGTCATTCTGAACAGCTCCGCCTCTCTCCCGCTCGCGGAGCGTCTGTCGAGGCGCGAGAGAGACAGAGCGACGCGGGGTGGCGCCCCGCCGTGTTGCGTGCCGGTCGTCATCGCGCTGCTTTGCGTGCGGGCCGATCCGAGCAGCGCTGTCGTCGCTCTGTCTCTCTCGCACGGCACCGCCCCATGAGTGGGAGAGAGACAGAGCGATGCTGTGGGGAACGGCTGGGGCGGCGTGATTACGGCGGACGATACACCGGCTGGTGGTGGATCGCGGCGGCTTTCCGGGTTTGTTTCGCCGACATCTCCGTGCCGCGACGTGCCGTGCACCCAGAAAAATGATTTCTTGAATCAAGTAAAATTTACTTGATGCAAGTAATTTTTTGCATTATTTTGCCTAAGTAAAGTTCTGCTTTGAGTTGAGTAGAAATATTCTTGATATGGTTCGATTTGAATGAATGCAAAGCCTATTAGTATTGATCTGTCACTCAGTTTCGCTTGATTCAAGAATTATTAATCAAGAAAAATATTTTACTTGATCCAAGAAATCATTTTTGTGAGTGTGCAGCGCCGCGCCTCTTCCCCCGTGATGTATATTCGGCCAGCCTATCGTGACGACAGCGCGGCGTGCCTCCAGACTGATTCCGAACAATGCGTCGCCCTTCTCTCTCGCACCTCGACGACGCGGCCCTGGAGTGCGAGAGAGACAGAGCGGCGGAAGCCCGACTCAGCCTGAAGCTCTCCCTTCCCTCTTATTTTTATACTTTATGGGAAGACGCAGAACCAAATCCCGGGGTTTCGGTTCTTGTGCATGGCATGAGATCATTTCGCTGTTCACCGGATAGATCGAAGTTCAGACATTTTTCCATATCCAGACTGCGTCGCCTCACGGACTGTTTCACACAAGAACCTACCGTTACGGTACTAAAGACTTTCAGGTCCGATGCTCATCAAGTCACCATCACCCCCGCCGCTGTGTCACTGTAACGAAATTCTGACCTGTCGGCTCACCCCTCGGTTTACCCTCTGCCCTCATGCGGTGGCCTTCCCCTCTCTCCCAGCGCAGCGGCCCGGCTGTGAGTACAGTGCAGGTCAACTGTGTGATTTGCGAACGGCCGCGTTCCCCTCGCCCCTCGCTTGGAGACGGATCCAAAGAGTCACTTCCGCTCTGCCTCTCTCGCACTCATGGGGTGCGGTGCTGTTAAAGTTCATTTTTGTTGTTAACGAGTTAAAGTTAAGCCGTTAACCGAACCCAGTTAACGCACTCGTTAAAGTTAAGGACCTTGAAGAATTAGTTAACGAGTTAACGTTAAATTAACGCATTAACGAAGTCAAAGTTAAATTTACTTCTTGATGCACCTTAGAACGTCGTTTGGTTTCGTGAATTTTGACAGATTTTCAGTCCAAAAGACACGGAAAATATCAAACTTTGAAAACCTTCGACGAAAATTGATGTTTTGTCCATTTTCTTTCGCCCAAGACGTTTGTCCTAAATACTGTATACTCCCCAATTATTGCCAAATATTAAAATAAAGATAAACACAGTAAACGCTAACGGCGTTAAAAAGTTAACATTCTCAATTAACTTAGCTCATGAACGTTAAGGCCTCCAGACTTTTTTGACGAGTTAACGTTAGTTCGTTTATTAACTTTAACGGCGTTAAGTAACTTCGTTAATCGTTAAATTAACTTTAACAGCACTGATGGGGTGGGACGCCAGGGTCCGAGTGACACTGAGCGACTCTTGGCAGCGGCGGCCCTATCGTTTGCAGCTAGCCAGGTAGCGTGGACTTACACTGTGCCCCGCAGCCCCGGTGCCTGCTGGGCCAGTGAGGCGCGGCACAGTGGGTCAGAAGACCGTTGAGGCGGCCAAAATTCTAGACGCGTTTTGAGCTCCCGAGTCGCTAAATGGGACTCGAATCGAACGTGACCCCACCAATGGATTCCTCGTTTGGAGAGCAATCTATTGGTGGGGTCATACGTTCGATACGAGTCCCATTCATCGACTGTGGAGCTCAAAACGCGCCCGGAATTTTGGCCGCCTCAACGGTCTTCTGACCCACTGTGCGCGGGGGGCTGGGGGTGTTGTCAGGCCGAGGGGTGAGGCCGGGAAGCCTTAGGAAGCGCCGTGCCGTGGCGAGCCGCTGCTGCACCTTGCCCACCCCCCGCGGGCACGTTGTCTGGCTGGGCTGGCCAGCCTCATGATGTGTCCCCCTCCGCAATGAAGTGCCCGATGCTGTACCTGGCCCCCTCCCCCAGCCCGCCGTTGTCAGCGCGCTGCCGCCCCCAAGGCCGCCGCAGCTCCGCCAACACAGTGTCTATGTAGGTCGCCCGGCCGGCCGGCCGGCAGGCCTATCCGGGAGATGGCATCTCCTGCATGGGAGGGCGTCCTGATGCCCGGGCAGGCCGGAGGCACACCCTGTTTTATTTCCCCTCTCTTTCCTGACGAGATCAATTCCAGACTCGCTGCTCACACATTCATGACGGCGGCGCACAATGCGAGAGGGGCGCGGCGTAAATAGGGAATGACCCCGTTGCCGTGTCAGCGCAGGGCTAGCTGTGCGAGCAGAGCGGGTCGGGCAGCCCAACCCCGCAGCTCTCAACCGGCCGAAAACACTGCTGCAGCGCACCCGTGCGCAGTGGGAGCCCATCGACTCGTGCTGTCTATCTGTCTGTCTGTCTGTCTGTCTGTCTGTCTGTCTGTCTGTCTGTCTGTCTGTCTGCCTGTCTGTCCGGGTGGCGGACCGCGCGCTGGAAAGGGATGTCCGGTCGAAAGTGGCGTCTGTGAGCACGCAGGGCTGCTACATTGCTACCCAGGTCATCTCACCCGCAGCAGCGTTTGCTAGCAGCCCACTCCACTCTGCGGGCCTGCGGAAGTAAAGAGCAGCCATCCAGCGAGTTGGGTTCGGGGATTCGGCGATTCCCGTGAATGTTGTGCCCTCTCGCAGGGTGCTGCGCTTCCTCCCCGAATCACGCGCGCTGCTGCCGCCGCCGACTGGTTCCGAGAAGTGTTTCCTGAGAGAGAGAGAGAGAGAGAGAGAGAGAGAGAGAGAGAGAGAGAGAGAGAGAGAGAGAGAGAGAGAGAGAGAGAGAGAGTGAGAGTGAGAGTGAGAGTGAGAGTGAGAGTGAGAGTGAGAGTGAGAGTGAGAGTGAGAGTGAGAGTGAGAGTGAGAGTGAGAGTGAGAGTGAGAGTGAGTGAGTGAGTGAGTGAGTGAGAGAGAGAGAGAGAGAGAGAGAGAGAGAGAGAGAGAGAGAGAGAGAGAGAGAGAGAGAGAGAGAGAGAGAGAGAGAGAGAGAGAGAGAGTGGGAGATGAAGCACCGGTCGGATTCTCAGTTCGCTGGGTGGAGCGCCGGGAGGATAGGCAAACCTGTCGAGCGGCGGCACGGCTGTCGAGCGCGTTGCCTACCTCCCGTTCGGCGGGCGCTCCGACTGCCACGCCGACGTCACCACCCTGGTTACTTCATTCGGGAATAAAAAGAACAATGGACGCGTTGCGGAGACAGCAGACAGGTCCATCGTGGGATACCTTCGGGCCGAGAGCGAGACGGAGCCGAGGCGCGGCGAACCGAAGGCCCCCACCCCCGACCCACCCCCAGCCACCCCTCCGTCGACCTTCCAGGCCGATACGGCCTCCACGAGGCGGCCGCCAGGCAGCCCGCCAGGCAGCCCGCCAGCCAGGCGGTGTGGCGCACAGCAGCGGCATGGCGGAGAGCGGAGAGAGCGGCAGGGAGATGAACCACTCGAATCTTCTTTTCCAGACTCTTGCTTTGATGGGCACCGCGCTCGGTGGCGCGGCGGGGTGTGCCCTGGGACGCGTGCTCGCGCTCGGCGGACTCGAACCCGAGTCGCTCCGCTCCGCCCCCTTCCTCCCTGTCGGCACTCGTCGCCGTGTTTGCCTGGTTGTTGACTCGCGGGGCACATCTCGCCGGAAGTTGTTTGGGCGGCAGGGAGGAGGATTGTGTTTGACTGCACCGCCCTGACGCATTGATTGAAATCCGAGACCCCCCGGGCAATTATCTAGGATAACGAGGAGTATGAAGGGCTCGCCGGGGCGGGGCTCGCCAGAGAGAGAGAGAAAGAGAGTTGACAAGGCGGGGTGGGTGGTGCAGGGCCGGAGCGCCCGGAGGGGGGCGGTGTGCGCCTGCGCGTGGCCGGGCGCCATAGAGACCACGTGGTAGTGTGTCAGCTGAGAGCCACGCCTGTACGACCCCCTCCCCCCTCCCCCGCGCGACCTCGGGGCTTTGTCTGAGCAAACGCGGCGCTGCTGGGGAGGTTGGGTACCGGGAAGGGGGCGGGGGAGAAACAAACGCGGGCCCACAAAGGCGAAGTGATTGGAGCCATTTTGTTTCACTTGTGTCACTTCAATTATTCATCGAAGGAAAGGCGCGTCTCTCTCGTTGAATGGGCGACAGGGAGAGGCTGCCTCAGTGAGGCCGACGTGGCATGTGTGAGCGATGGAGCGCGTGAACGCTGACGACGAAATTTGAACTTTTCTTCAAATTTTCAAAGTGGGGGTTGTTTTTCTCTCTTTTTGTGGACAAAATGTGACCCATCTAACGGAGTCTTTCTTGCTAGTAGGTATCGGGCCGCCTCCCTGGCTGACGTGCAGCGACGTGGTGAGGCGAGATGGATGAAAAATGGACTCGCTGTGCCTCGCCTCGCCTCCAGGTTCTCCAGGTGGGGGTGGAGGAGCGGGGCGGACGCCGGCCGCCTTTCGACTGCTTTCGACTTCCGATCGGTTCTTTTCGTGAGCGCGGCCAGTCAGCGTCAGCAGCAAGGCTCGCGGCGCGCACCCACTGGACGGGGCGCGCGCCAAAATAGAAATCTCAATGAGAAAGAAATCCGCGCGAGAAAGCGGTTTAGGGGAACTTAGCATCGGCGACACGGCACCAAGTTACGCCGCGGGGGCAGCAGCGCGACGACAATTTTTTTTTCTTTCTTCAAAATGGCTGTGCGACGTCAGCTAGACGGCGTTGGAGGAGAAGAGAGGGAAAGGGGCGGAGTGGGTGGCGGCAGGAGGATGTTCGATGATTCGGAGACCAGGTCAGGACAGACTGAAAGTAGTTGATTGCTACCAATCACCGCTCGCAACGAGATGAAATGAAATAGCAGCTTTGCCGCCGCCCGCCCCACACGAAGCGGCAAGCGCGCGCACACGGCAAAGACACAAGTCTTGGTTCCAACGACATATCAACATGAGCACTTGGCGTGCGGACTGGAGGATGAAGTGTCTTGGATCGGACTAATAATTCATGTGTGCGAGCAAACTCTCACAGATTCGCGTGTCGTCAAAACCATCAAAACCTTTGACTCTCTCCCGAGCCTGGAAGCCACGCTAACGCAGTGCTTGCTGGCCCTCCTGCATCCCTCCATCAAGGTCACCCCGCCGAGCCTCGCCACCCATCGATCCCACTCCTCTTTCGTCCCTCTGTCTCTCTCGCAGCCCTATGGGACACGCCATGAGAGCGAGCGAGACAGCTGTGCGGAATCGCTCGGATGGTTGGCGATGAGATTCCTTTCCGGGAACCAAAGGAAATAAAAGCGCTGGAGTGGGACGAGGGGGAAAAAAATGACGATGGAAAGGTAATTTCCGGTGGGTGTGCCACACTGTGTGCGGCGGGGCGTGTGGAACGGGTGACCAGGGTGATGTGCACTATCGCATCCCATTGGCACAGTGGCCGGGGAAAGTGAGGCGCCATTGCTCTCTCTTATCTCGCTACTTTTAGAGAGCGTCTCTCTCGGCGCAAGCGTCGTTAGAATCGCCGTCCACTCGTAAATGCATTAAGTTGTGGTGGCTGCACTGTGTAGAGGGGAAAAAAAGTTGAACGGTTTACACTAGAACTTTTTTCTGAGATACCCTGGAGCCACCCTAAAGTCACTTTTTTTTTACGCGCTAACCCACCCTGTCCTCTCTGCTTGCAGGGCGCGCAGGGCACTCATTCCGACGAGACTGCATCCTCAACGACAAGGTAAGTGCTGCCATTGTTGCCAGCAAACCGCAACAATGCCGAGCTCCTAACCTAGCCTCCAAAGTCAATACTTTTTATCTAGTGACTACCGGCTGCTGGTCCACGACACCAGTCGGGCCAGCCACGCAGCAGGCCTTGGCCGGCACTCTGGCGTGGCCTGGATGACGTCGTCCTTGACGACCGCGAACCGTGACGTCAGAGCAGTAGTATCGTGGGGTTGTGGTTCCGGGGAAAGAGGGGGGGGGGTGAGCTGGGGGTCCACGCCCCGCCAGAGGGAGAGAGAGCGCAATCCCATCCAGGGCAGGGATAGAGGAAAGTGTGCGGAGGAGGGGGGGGGGCGCTCCCGTTCAACTCGCTGCAGTTCTCGGAAGGCGAGGCAGGCCGAAGGGTGGCCCGGTCCAACCCCCGAGCAGCAGCAACCCGTCGCACAGCGCTGGCGTCATCGGGCGCCCCGCGTTCTCTCCGAGACGATGTCACGCCCAGGTTCGTCCAGAACAGGTGTACCGCGCGCGCCTGCGCGAAAATCCCTGTCGAGAATTATTTATTGATTTTGCTGCTCCAGGACCTTCGGCTTGTTTGGAGACGGCAAGCGGGCCTTCCCGGAAAGAGCTGGGGCTGCGAAAATAAGCGGAATATGCTCCGCCGAGAATGGCGTGAACAGTCCCCTCCGCCGCCCCCTCCCCCTCCAGGCCGCGCGCCATGCCCCAGTGAGCGTTGATTTGTATTCTCTACATTATGTCCTTCGCTTGGCGGCTTTCCAAACGGCGCCGCGGTCGGGCCAGCCAGCCAATGCACCCTCGCCGCGCCGCGCCGCCCCGCCTCGCCCCACCCCCCCACGCGCCCCGCCCCGCCACACCCCGCCCCGCCACACCCCGCCACGCCCCGCCGTGACGGCCGTCGCCACTCGAACAGAACAACAGGTTCCAGACGTGACGGGTGCGGACGAGACGAGCGTGACGGGGAAGCATTCGGGACGGCGTGCTCCGCTCCGCGCCTGCTCCGCTGCTCCGCCCGCTCCGTGTGTGTGTGTGTGTGTGCCGCTGCGGCCCGGATTGCGGCCGAAACCCGATCCCCTCGCCCTTCTTGTGTTCCCCGGCCCGCCATTTTCGCAAGCGCCGCCAAACGCCGCCAAGCGCTGCCATACACTGCCAAGTACACTGCCAAAGCGCCAGGGCCAAGCACTGTCAGGCGGCGCCAAGCATAGTGCAAAGGGCCACGAAGGCCAAGTACCTCAAGGCAACCACTAAGGTCAGACACACTGAAAATGGGCTGGCCAGACAGATGATCAAAAAAGGGCAAGACAAAAAAATATCACGGAAAAACGGTTGATACAGAGCAGTATCTCCAAAACAGGGTGGTCCTGGTCCTTGAGTATCGCAAAAGTTTGACTAAGAACTATGAACTGACCAAGGCAACACAGGAATTGACTTTAGAATCAATAAAGCATGACAGTTAACACACAAATAAATAGAAATTTTGTCAGACGACCAGTGAAAGTTGTCTGTCCTATACATGAAAGGGTCTAGGCAGTTCCGACTGAATCAGCTGGTCCGCTTTAATTTTACGCAGTTGCTCATGTTCAGTGTGAAAAATATCAGATGTACCGGTACTAGCAACAAACACAGCGGCGGCATCTTCTTGGAAGAGATGTGCAGACAAGGATGGTTCTTCTCATGGTGCAGCCCCGCAGTGTAGGGGGCGAGCGAAAGGGGGAGGGGAGGGGAGGGTGAAGGGGCCTCTGCGGTGGTCCAGTTCCAGCCCACCACAAGTGGCGCTATCCTCGGCGATTCCGCTCCCTGGAGATGCCGGCCGGACAACCTGGAGGACCCTATCCGTTCTCTTTCCGACCACTCCAGCGAGCTTCCAGCTTGGTTCCAGCGGACTCAGTCCGAGCCACCCTGCCAGCGCCACCCTCGGTGAGGGGTAGGGGGGGGGGAGGGTAGGCCCTGCGGGGTGGGCATTCTTTTGGCCTGGCGCCCACGACTTGGAACAAATTGCCAACATCCAAGAATCATTATTCGCAGCACCACAGCCGCCACTGAGCACGCCGTGCGTGAGAGAGAGAGAGAGAGAGAGAGAGAGAGAGAGAGGGGGGAAAGAGCGGGGCAGCAAGGGTGTTGATTGCCTCGTGTTCAATGTCGCGCTGGGGCGGGACGGTCTCTTGACTCTGTGCGGTTATTGATTATTCTTCGAATGGAGTTGGGAGAGACGAACAGACAGCTAGACAGACCGGCATGCAGACAAGCATAGCGAGACAAGGGGATGGGAGGGTGATGGGATTAGCAGACACTACACGGCGTGCGCCGCCTCTCCTCCGAGGGCTCTGGCCGCCTACACGGCGCCGGCCTGGATTCAAAAGTCCCGCATCTTGAAAGGAACAGACGGGAAAATAATACTGCCGCCGCGCTGTGCTGCGCTGTGCTGGGGCTGCCGGAGCGTCATAGGACCGGCCGACCACCACACCACTCCGACCGAGGAGACAATGCGATCAAGAGTTAGGCGCCAAGTTGAACGGAAGCCAGCGCGGCAGCCGGAACGCAGCCAAGTCCGGCCGGCCGGAGAGGAGCCCACCCGGGCACCCTGCCGCCGACCGCGCCAATGCACTCAACCACCAGCACCAAATCCGTTGCGTCGTCGTCGAACTTTGCACTCTCGGCTTCCACTTTGAGAGGCAAGCGGCATAAAAAAGATGCGACGGCCCGCCTCAAACGAAACGAAACCCATCATGGCTGTGGCCTAGAGCGACGCGCGGACACGGCGGACACCGCACCTGGACACACAGACACGCCCCCGGGCAGCCGACCCCCAGACACAAGGGCAACAACATCTGGAGAGTCGACTCGGCGGGTCCTGAAATGCGGGTCTGGACCTGGCACCTGGGCCGTCGGGACTGGCTTCCATCTCCCAGAGCCTCCCCTGTGCGGCCGGCCGGCCTGTGTATTGGGGAGGGATCCGCTGGCCGCGTAGACCCGTAAGTGTGAGGGATTGCTTCGGAATCCCATTACTTACATTTCTTTCAAATGTGCCTGGGGCGCGCGGCACGCGGAGGGAGGCTGGGGCTGAGAGAGAGAGAGAGAGAGAGAGAGAGAGAGAGAGAGAGAGGGAGAGAGGGGGGCGGTATCTTATGACTTGGCAGGGGGTGGCGTCGCGGCGCGGCGTCGTGGCGTCGCCGGGGCTTTGCGTCCAGCGCTCGCTGCAGCCTGGCAAACCTAGCCTGGCCCTCCCCCCGGCGGGGCGGAACCAGGTGGAATGGGGCCAGCACAGCAGGCTGATTCCGAAAAGCGCTTTCGTCGCCGTCCCTCTCCGACTCACGAGCTAGAGAGAGACGCAGCGACTTTTCGGAATGAGCCTGCAGCACGCCGGGGGCAACCCAGGCGAGGGCGAAGGGCGCCGCCGAGACAATAGAAACATCATTGTCACAGCGCCGCCAGTCCCGGAGGGCCTCGCCGCCGCCCGCGTTTTCGTCCGCTTTCGCACGGAAAGGACCGCCGTGGACGCAGCGCAGGACCGCGACGGGGAGGCGGCGGCGACGCGGCGACGCGGCCGGGCGAGACGTTATCGCAAAGTGGCACGACGACGTAACGCAATAAGCGGCAAGTGCCTGAGACCGACCGGTGTTCATATTGATCGGGAGCAGCAGGGCGACCTGGCCCCGGAGACTGATGCAGAACAGCGCTCTGTCTCTCTCGCACCCGCAGCGGAAGCGAAAGAAACCAGGCGACGAAAGCGCTTTCCGGAATCAGCCTGCTGGACCGGCGGCGAGGCCCGCGGGCCTGGGCTGGCGATGACGGCGTGCGGTCCCTTGGCTTTCAACCCCGTACAAATTGGGTTACTACTGCGGCCTTTCGCGCGTGGCGTGGAGGGGCGGGGCGGGGCGGGGCGGGGCGTGGAGGGGCGGGGCGGGCCGAGGCGTGGTGTTGCGGGTAGGGGGGCTACTTTGGCAAAGTCTTCGGCCCGCGATGGCGATGCCTAATCTCCTCCCACGTTGCTGCGAGGGGCTGGTGTGCCGGTACCCAGCGGTACCTACACTGAGAAAACCTTACAAACTATTTTAGGCCTTACAAAGAAAAGCAGTTTCTTATACAGTCGTGAGCCCTAATTCCGGACAGTTTTTGACGAAAAACGCCTGCTATATGTAGAGTTTTGATGGCACGAAAAATCGCTGAGGATTCTAGCATCTGTAAGCCAAGACCCATCTAAACAGTAAAAAAAAATTTTTTTGGCACCTACGATGTGTCTGTAATAAACACGTAAAGAGTGTCCGGATTTAGGAACCAAAGTGTCCTAATTCCGGACAGGCTTTAAAAATTATGGTAAGTGAAAAATTGGTGTGGGGAATAGAAACTACATGAAAAATACTACCTTACCCTATCGACGGAATTTTTTTATCTCGTATGGTTTGTCGCGCAGAACGGCCCAAAGATCGCTTTGAACGTGTCCTAAATCCGGACAACAGACACTTTTGCACGTAAACACCTATGTCCGGATTTAGGGCACTTTGGGAAATCGCCTCCCAAACCTAAACCAGCCAACAAAAACAAACAAAACTTGGGTCTTGTAGGTAAAAGAACATACTTTCACTTTATTAAAGGGTCAATGTGACCCGAGCATTGACTGCTGAAAGCCCGGAAATCTTGCAAGGCACTCGAAAAAAGAGCCTGTTTTGAGGAACCCAAAAATTCAAATTCCGCGAATTTTGGTGAAGGAGTGGTGACGGGTACCGAAAAAACGTGTTCGAATTTAACTTCCTGAACGTTGTACCTGTCCAATCCATGTTTGAACGTTTCGATATTCCCGCGGGTTTGCGATTCATAAGCTGTTAAATAGCGAAACGCAAAAATGTCCGGAATTAGGGCGCAAGTCCGGAATTAGGACCTTCGACTGTAACAAAGTATTTTGAGCCTTCATAAGCTTGCAAAGAAAATACTTCGTTATTTACGAACTATTTCTTCGTGTAACAAAGTTAATTAGTTTGTATTATGTATGCTCCAAATACTTCGTAAGGTTTTAAGCGTGTATGAAGAAAATAAAGGACTGGAACTCTCCAAAATTTGTTAAATCAGGTATATCTGATTCGTGGAGCATTAAATGGCGAGATGGGCTTTTTTCCATTTGTACCGCTTAGGACGAGACTCAAGCGGGTGCTTCCAGCCAGAGCCACCATGCGGCTGCCGACGTCCTTGTCCTTGCGGCACGTCCAGGTGGGCGGCCGCACCTGTGCCCATTAGCGACCGGGGCCGCCACCGCGTCGACGCGGTCGTCACCGTGCCAGCGATTCCGCCGCTCGCCCTCCGCGCTCTGTCCCTCGCACTCATGGAGTGTGCCGTAGGGGTGCGAGAGAGACAGAGCGAGGAGTCGAGCGGCGGAATCGCTCGACTGCTCGAGTAGCTCGGGTCCTGGTGGTCCGCCGTCCGCCCTGTTCGGGGCCACCCTGTTCGGGGCCGCGCCGCCCCCCACCCCTTGTGAGTAGGCATCCCGGCTGGCAGATCAAAGGGCCGGCAGAAGGGCAGGCCAGGCCAGCCGGCTGATGCCGAACCGCGTGCTCTGTCTCTCTCGCACTCAAGCGGCGTCCCGCAGGCCCCGCAGGCCCCGCAGGGGTGCGCGTTTCGGATTCAGCCTGCAGGGCGTGGGGCGGTGCGGCGGGCCGAGGGTTTTCTCGCGCTCAGAGGGCCGGGGGTTCCTTATCGACGGCCCCCCTTTCCCTGGCCCCCTGGTCCCCTTGTTCCCGCTTCGCTTTCACTTTGTTCCTCCAGGACTCCAGGCTCCAGGAGGGCGGTGCGATAACCGGCCGCAACCTTTGGCTGCCTTTGGCGCCGCGAAAAAGGGGGCCGTAAATTTGTGGGCTCATTACGCCGGGGTGCCCCGTCCCCCCGGCACCCTGCCCGACACCGAGCGAGAGAGACAGCGCAGCCTCGGTGTCGGCCGCCCGAATCTGCTCTTGGAGTGCGATGACTTCCTCGGGGTGCATGACACCGCGGCGCGAGCTATCTGAGTCACCCAGAGTCTGCTCTCTGTTTTGGAGCCGCGCGAGAAGTGTCGGACCGCCGCTCTATTCCTCGGTCCAAGATTATTTCCTGGAGCCGGCGGCTTGGGCTCGCTGCCACAGCTCACCAGGAAAAGCCAGTTTTGGAAACAGAGTGGTGGCGGCGCGGCGCATGTCAACAATGACCATATGACACAGTGTGGCACCCGGGCCGCTATCTGCGCCCTGTTAATCTCACGGCGCGGCGCTGGGCGGGGCGGGGTGCGGCGGGGCGGGGCGGGCGTGTCCGGCTCATGCACAGGCCAGTTTTATCGCCACAAAGTGGAGAGCGTTGGTCTGCGGCGGTCCAGGCCGTGCCGCTCGCAAGCATAGCTGCAGTGTGACGGAAGGCGGCGCCAGGCACGCGCCTCCGCTGCTCAGCGCCGCGCACCGGCCGCCGGGAAGGCAAGCACGCCCCGCCGAGGCAGCTAGCCATGTTCTCCCTGAAATATTTAGCGTCCACGCCGGTCGAGCCAGGGTGAGTTAGAGCTGGGCCGCAGCTATCGCCGTTTCCGGTTGTGAGGCGGTTACGGGGGTTCGACTCCCGTCGGCCACAACAATAAATAAGGTCCTTGCGCATGGGGGGGAAAAAACTTAATCGAGTACCCGCCGCGCTGGGGCCATTGGACAACTACTATGTTTGGAAGAAGGCTGATAAGAAGATGGCCAGATGGCATTGTGGTGTATTCGGCTGCTTTGATTTGATTGGTGCATTGCAACACTTTGATGATTTCGATGATCATCGAAAAGATCGATCTTTTTGACCGCCTTTGAAGACCACAGGCAACACAGGCTGTAGGATTATCTGATAATAATGTAAATGTGTGGTGTTGTTGCAGGCTGATGAAGCTGGACGCGGATCCCTTGGGGCTGGTCCCGCGGGTCGTGGAGGTCAAGTCGTTGACGCGATGGAGCCAGACGCCCCCCGCCCACGGCGGACTCTTGGCGGACTACAGCCTGAGCGGCGAGCTGCCCGCCCACAAGCACTGCCCCTTCCCCTACAACCCCACCCTCAACCACAAGATCATACTATGGTGAGTACCTAGGGTCACCAGTGCCTGCGCTCTTTTCTTCTGTAGACTGAACTCTTCCATAACCGCGGGACGGCGCCCAGCGGGGTGGGTTGTGGCGGGGCGTGGGTGCGGCAATACTCGTCGCCTGAGAGACGCTAGGCGCCTCGGCGCGCGGGGTACGCCCGCAGACGGCCCGCCCCGCCGCGCCACCCGTCGCCGCCCGGCGGCGCCACAACGCCCCTCCCAGCCGCATTTCCTTTCATGGAGTGATCCGCCTTTATTCACCAGGTCCATTCTCGCCATATTCGTCCTCTGCAGACTGATTCTGAACTGCGCTGCGTCGCTCCGTCTCTCTCGCAGCCGTACGGAACACTCTGGAGAGCGAGACGGAGCGACGACGCAATGAACGCCCCCTCCCTCATCCCTCGGCACCCTTTGAGCGCGGCGCCGGGGGCGCGGGTGGGGCGGGGGTGGGGCGGGGGCGGCGCCCGTTTGGGTATCACGAGCCGCCGGCCTGCAGAGGCGCGATAGCACTGCGTTGCCTTGCCGCCGGCTGCCGTCGGCATTGCGCCCCACACCACCCCGAACCCCATACAGGCCTCCCCCCCCCCCCCAGGCCCCGCATCTGTAGCAATTGTTGAGCGTCGCACATCAGATTGGCCTGGCCGCCTGGGCATCCCTCGGGTCGGCCTCTGGGACGCACCCTGCCTGCACCTTGCGGGCGGAGGCCAGCCACACCCAGAGGCTAAACGACTCTATTATTCTTCCTGACTTTATTGACTGGTCGGGTTCGATAAAGACAGAAACAGAACAGAGCAGGCAGAGCAGACAGTGCAGACAGACAGACAGACAGACAGACAGACAGACAGACAGACAGACAGACAGACAGACAGACAGACGAACTGACACACTGTCACAAACACGAGCGATCATCGTCAGTCAGGCCGAACTTAGTCTCGTCTTGCTGGCCGCACGCGCCCCGCCCGATCAATGGATTGGCTCGCAGGGCACGGCACGCCACGGCTCGCCGCGGCGCGGGCCGCACAAAGGGAATGCCGGAGTGCGGTGGAACAGTCATTCCGGCCGTCCTCCTTGTTGTGCCGACGGGGCGGCCGAGGGAGGACTCCGCCGAGGCAGGACCCCGCCGAGGGCACAAAAGGGGAAAGCGCAATGTCACCGCAGCAGGGCGCGGCGCGGCACGGCGCGGCACGGCGCGGCACGGCGCGGCACGGGACGGCGCGCCGCCGCCTCGCGGGCCCACCAAGGGTGATGGATGAACGCGCAGGACAGCGCGATGCGCGCGATACTTTGCAAAATTCCTATCGGTCCCGGCCGCGGTCCAGGGGCACCTCTTCTGTGGGCGGCATTGGAGCGCTCGCTCGACCACCAGCAGCGTCCTGCCGGACCCTCAGTGGCGGGTCGGGAAGGGCAAGGGCCGAGGGGAGGGACTCCGAAGGGCCAGTGCTTAAACTGCCCATAATTTATCACTGAGGTGGGCGTTACAGTTACCGCCGATCAGGGCCAGGGCTGCCCATCCGCACCACTGTCTCGCGTAGTCTGCTGTCGAACATGGCTGTGTCTCTCGCACCCCTAAGGGGACCACCTTGTGGACCCGTCCCTAATGCGTCCGTGTTCTTTTGCCCGCAGGTCTGGAGACATATCAGAGCTGAGCGTGGACGCCGTGGTGCACTCCACCAACGAGTCCATGTCGGAGCGGAGCCCGCACAGCGACAGGATTCACTTCCGCGCCGGCCGGTCCCTGCGCGACGAGATTATCAATGAAGTCATAGGTACATTTTTATTTAATTTTTCAAGAGGTTTTTTCTCGGTTTTTATCATTTTTCCGAGCACGCATACCCTGTAGCCCCTTACGGAGGAGGCTGTGTAGGCAGTGCCGCCACACGGGCCTGCAGGCGGTGCAGCCTACCCAGCCTTCGTCGGGGGCCATGGCTTGGACCATGGTGCCGTGTTGGCAGAGCAACGAGCCTCCGACCACAAGTTTGTCGCTGAGAGTGTACCTCGAGCGCACGTTTAGGCCATGGAGCTCGTGGCGGCTCGTCGGCAGACACGCACTCTCTGTTGATGTGTGTGAGTGTGTGTCAAGGCTTTTGTCGCCTTCGGTGTGACGCGCACCACCGTGTTATCTGCATTGTTTGACAGTTTTGTCGCTGCGCAAAAATAAGAGGAGCAGTGACTATCTGCGTTAAGCGTAGCGGATATATTTTTTTCACCGTGTTTAATTTTTTACGTGGCCTGCGACCTGGGGAGGTTTGGAGGTTATGGCAAAAAGGAGGCGCGCAATGTTGATGGCTTTGCTTCTCTCGTCAGAATGCCGGACGGGCAGCGTGCGGGTGACCCAGGGGCACAACCTGCCGGCCAGGTTCATCATCCACACCGTGGGCCCCAAGTACAACATCAAGTACCAGACGGCGGCCGAGAACTCACTCCACATGTGCTACCGGTAAGTGGGGTTAGGTTAGGTCATGCACGCTTCAGGCGGCCATTTCAGGCCGTTTCGGACCGTTTCGGGCCGTTTCTTTGAGGAAATGTTCTGACAAGTGTCATCTCTTGTTCCAGAAATGTCCTCCAAAAAGCGCGTGAGCTCAACCTGCAGTCGCTAGGCATCTGTGTAATCAACTCCGTGAGACGGAACTACCCTCCCGATCGAGGCGCGCACATTGCTCTGCGTAAGTATCGGCCACAGCCGCCAGCTTGGCGAGGCACATTCCTCATATCCTCACCAACCGTTTTCACAAATTCACGTCGTTCGGTGCGCCTGGCACAGGCACGATCCGGAGACACCTGGAGCAGCCCAACTTCTCGCATATGGACGCGGTGGTGCTCGCCGTGGACAATGCGGACCTCAGCATCTACGAGGTGCTGCTGCCGCTGTACTTCCCGAGGTCCTCCGCCGAGGAGGCCCAGTCCCGCTGGCTGCTGCCTTCCGACATCGGCGGCCCCATGGGGGAGCCCGTGGTGGCCGACCGCCAGATCAGGATCATCGACAACCCCCACCACTCGCTGGCAGGTGAGTCGCGTGTGGAGACCGTGTGGCCAATCACGACCACGCCTTTTCACGTTCACAGTTTTGAATCCGCGTTTGAATCGCACGAATCTTCTCTCTCTCTCTCTCTCTCTCTCTCTCTCTCTCTCTCTCTCTCTCTCTCTCTCTCTCTCTCTCTCTCTCTCTCTCTCTCTCTCTCTCTCTCTCTCTCTCTCTCTCTCTCTCTCTCTCTCTCTCTCTCTCTCTCTCTCTCTCTCTCTCTCTCTCTCTCTCTCTCTCTCTCTCTCTCTCTCTCTCCCTCGGTGGGGGCTATAAGTGCGTGTGCGTGTGTGTGGTCCTCTTTTTTTTGCCGTGTTTTTTCCGTGGCTGGATATTCGTGTCGCGCGGCGAATATGCGTCCGCTGAACCCGTCCCGATTTCACAGCACGCCGCCCCACCGCATCCCTTTTCGCCATTAAGAGGATGACCTACTTTCCGCGTATCCGGTCGAGATTTGTCACCTGAGGCTGGGCTGGGGGTGGGGCAGGGGCTGGGGCACGGGGTGTCGCCGAGTGAATCCGGTGGGGGATGCAGGGATAGTGTTATCTGTCCTCACGGAGGGATGCTCCCCGCTCCCTCTCCCCGTCACCGCCATGTCAGCCTTCGCCCCTATTCCCCGCCCTCCCCCTCTGCGTTCCATCCTTCCTCTATGTCCTCCTTTTTTCCTCCTCTTCGTGGCGGAACAACACTGAAGATCCATTTGAACCATTTGCCTCGTCATTCCGTCTTTGTATCAATCGTGTGCCGCTCCGCGCCGCCGCCGGGTGTGTGGTAGTCGCGTATCGATTCACACACACACACACACACACACGCACACGAAGGTAGTATACAAACAGCCGGACAGACAGACAAACTGGCACACAGACCGGACCGGTCTCGCATCGTTATCGGCCGCGTTCGTACACCTGATTGGCAGCAGCGCCCCCCCCCTCCCTCCTCCCGGGTAGCGGAGTGTGCAAGGAGGACTAAGGAGGCGCAGCGAAGCCCTGCGCGATGTGCACTATTGCAGAGGGTCGACAACTGCCCCCTCCCCCTCCATAAGTCACCTTGCTCCGCGCGCCACGTGGTGGTAACGACCGACCGTTATTAATGCGACGACTGCCTCGTCAGAGAAGTAGAGGCCTTTCCTTGCCATTTGCTGTTTGCTCGCTGACGAGCCGTGCGGACAATGTGGTCTGGCTGCGTGTGGTGGCCGTGCGGAGGAACATGCATGCGGACTGTGTGTGTGTGTGTGTGTGTCTTTTTTCGATCGATTTCGTCTGGTATCCACTGCGCGGGCGCATAGGCACCCCGACGAGGCCTTCTCTGTTGCTGTTGCTCCGCCCTTGCCTAGGTCCTGGCTGGGCTGCACCGATGCCCCCGGCACCCTTCCATCCGCCCCACCCCACCCTGCTCCCAGTGGTCTATGGGATACGGAGCTTATTGCCTGCACTATAAATCCAAAGGTCAGACTTCTCGCCACTCCAGAGGCGAGACAAAAAGTCTTGCCTAGTTTTGGCCAGACCTGAAGGTCTCGCCAAAATTCGGTCAGACAAAAATGTCTCGCCACAACATGGCGAGACTTTTTTGTCAGACCACTATGTGGTCAGACTTTTGAACCTATCGAATACGGTCCATGCGGCCTGTACCGCGGCCGGACATAAAATTCTCGCCATTTTGTGGCGAGACATTTTTGTCTGACCAAGTCTTGGAGAGACTTTCGGGTCTCACCAAAGCTTGGCAAGACTTTTTTCCTCGCTATATTTTGGCGCAAAGTCTTTCCATTTAATTTTCAGTGTGCTCGCCAAACACACGTATCGCATGTAAGGAGTATTATCAATGTATGCCCTCTAAAGCCCCCTCCCGCTGTCATCCCCAATCAATACCCCCTCCCCCTTCCGGCCCTTCCCGCCGTCGGACGCTTTTTAAGAGGTCAGGGGACGCGATCCTTTAATCTGTTTATGTCCCGCTGCCCCTTTTCCGTCTTCCTCCACCCCCGCCCCCTGGCGCGCCAAGTGCGGCGGTGTCGCCGCTTCCTTTTGACACCTCGGCCGCCTGCCTAGTCCTGGTGCAGCAACATCGCGTGCGTCTGGCCTGCAGCCCCGCCCCGCCATCGAGTGCGCGGAGGACTGGCCATTAAATTTTCAGGCTCCTCGAAGCGAAACGCACCCCAACATGCGCTGCCGGCGGCCTGGACAGCACGGCGGCCCCAATCAGCTCAACCACTTCCTGCAACGACTCGGATCGGGACTCGCCTGTGGCAGAGACCATTTTTGTTTCCACCGTCTGCGCCACTGGAGCAAGGGTGGACTGGAAACTAAGAACCTGGAGACTGGAGTACACGTGAACGCCCCTCCCGGCGGAGTATGAGAACGCACGCACACGGCCGTGACTCGCCGCGTGCCTAGTCCGCGGACATTAAGTTTGCTGTTGGCAGATTAGCACCGTGCAGTCTGGCTCCGAAGTGGGCCCCTCGTCGCTCTGTCTCCCTCGCACCCCCCCCCCGCCCTGTGAGTCTGGCTCCGAAGGGGGCCCTCGTCGCTCTGTCTCCCTCACACCCCCGCCCTGTGAGTCTGGCTCCGAAGGGGGCCCTCGTCGCTCTGTCTCCCTCGCCCCCCCCCCCTGTGAGTCTGGCTCCGAAGAGGGCCCTCGTCGCTCTGTCTCCCTCGCCCCCCCCCCCCGCCCTGTGAGTCTGGCTCCGAAGAGGGCCCTCGTCGCTCTGTCTCCCTCGCACCCCCCTCTCCCCCCCGCCCCGTGAGTCTGGCTCCGAAGGGGGCCCTCGTCACTCTGTCTCCCTCGCACCCCCCCCCCCCCCGCCCTGTGAGTCTGGCTCCGAAGAGGGCCCTCGTCACTCTGTCTCCCTCGCACCCTCCCCCCCCCCCCGCCCTGTGAGTCTGGCTCCGAAGAGGGCCCTCGTCGCTCTGTCTCCCTCGCACCCCCGCCCCCCTCTGCCCTGGGAGTCTGGCTCCGAAGAGGGCCCTCGAGTGCGAGCGAGGTGGCGCGCGACGGGGCTCCGTCTGGACTATCGCCTGCATAGGCCCGTCTAACGACCCAACTTGGCCGCCGCCGCCACGCGCCGCCGAAGGTCCCTCCCTGCGATTAAAATAATCCTCGCGCTTCAAATGGGATTTCCATTCCCTGAATTATAACCCGTGGCTGGAACAGCAGCAGAAGCGGGCCAACCAAAGCGGTACCGACCAGACCGACCGCAGACCCCGCGCCGCGCGCGAGGCGCCGAACGAGCGAAATGAAAAAGTTAGACGACGCGGACGATGGAATGATGGAACTCCGTGTTTAGGCGGCGGGGATGATGATTCACTCGCCGAAATTTTGTCGCGCCGCGGCGGCGGCAGGCCGATTGTGCTTCGTCTCTCGGTCTCTATCGCGCGTCTATGAACGCGTGGGGGTGAGAGAGACTGGGAGAATCGGCGTGCTGCTGGCTCTGGCTACCAGCGTCACCTCCCTTCCAGCCAGGCGGGAGCGGTGATGAAGTGGAAGTTGGAATCATTTTCGACAGCAGCCAACAACAGCCCGTTTGTTATTTCCGGAGCAAAATGGGTCGCCTTGGCTCAGTCGCGGCTCAGGGTATCGCAAGCAGGCCGCCCACCCCACCTCGCCCGCGCCCAGCCAGTCGGCCGTGCTGCGGAAACAATGAGTTTGCGTCTAGATTTTGTTCAAGGCCGCTCCGTAAACGGCAACGGCGGCGCTGCGCTGGGGTGGCGGGTGGCGGCGGCGGGGCGCTGGTCCCTGGTCCCTGGGGAACGCGCCTCGCCGCCGTTGAGCCGCTCCATTTGCAGGCGGGAATGCTATGGAATGCAGCGCCTCGCGAACGGGAAGGTGTTTCCGTGCCGCCGCTGGAGACGCGTCGTCGTGGACGTGTCCGTGGACGAGGCGTCGTGGACGTGTCCGTGGAAGACGCGTCGTCGTGGACGGGTCCGTGGAAGACGCGTCGTCGTGGACGTGTCCGTGGAAGACGAGGCGTCGTGGACGTGTCCGTGGAAGACGAGGCGACACGGCGAGTGCTTCCAGCCATTCCGCGGCGTCGCCGTCCGACGCGGATTATGCGTCTCTTTTTGCCATTCTCGACGGCGCCTTCGGGGGACCCCCGGCCTTAGGCCTCGGGCACTTCCTTGGCCGCCAGCTCGGGCGGGGCGCCGGACTGCTCCTTTGTCTCCTCCGGCGCCGCGGAGTGTCCTGGGCGTCACGGCGCGGGAGGGGGGAGGGGAGGGGTGGCGGGGGGTGGCGGGGGCCGCTGCCCGCCGCGCCGGTACGGTGCCGGTGAGTCAGTCAGTCAGTCAAGAGTGGCCGAGCCGAGCGGAGAGCGGAGTCGAGCGGCGAGTGGGGCCCGCCGAGTCGATTCGAGTCGAGTGACGCCGAGCCTAGCCGAGTCGGGTGTCGATGCGAGCCACCCGGAGCCGAGCCGAGGCGGGACGCGAGGCGGGACGCGGCGCAGGCCGTCGTCAAGTGCTGCGCGAGGCGTGGTGTCGCCAGTGAGTGTCGTCGCCGCGGGCCGCACCCAGGCCGCTGTGAGAGAGTGACCAGTGAAGCGACGCGATCCGGGTGACGCCGCGTGGATATGACGCCGGCGCGGTGATCCAGGAACTCGGCGAACGACTGTCAGGTGAGCCGTCGGCGCCCCGGTCGATGGGCATTGCGCTGCTGGCGTTGCTGCCGTTGCGAGGGGTCAGCGACCGCGCCGGGGAATGGCAGCTCCTCGGCCTTCTTGTGGAGCTCGGCGTGCCTCGCGCCGTCATATTGAATTCCCTTCCCTGCTCGGCTCGGCGGCGGTGCCCCGGTTGGTCGGTTTCGTACTCGACTCCGGTCCGCCCGGAATGCACTATCGCCAGCCCCGGCGGCGTCCTGCAGGCCTGCAGGTCGATTCCCAACAGTATTTCCGTCGCTCTGTCTCTCTCGCAGTCATAAGTCGGCCCGCTGGGCTGCGAGAGAGAGAGAGAGAGAGAGAGAGAGAGAGAGAGAGAGAGAGAGAGAGAGAGAGAGAGAGAGAGAGAGAGAGAGAGAGAGAGAGAGAGAGAGAGAGAGACAACGTCTGAGCATTTTTCGAAAACAGTCTGCCGCCAGCGACCACCTCGCCGAGCAAGAGGCCCCCGACGGCGTCCTGGCTTCCGGGACGCCTCAGGCTTGGCCTAGGTCAGCCTGTTGAGGCGCGCTGTCTTCGGGGCCTCGGCCCAGCGTGGGGCCCTGCCATTGTCACCGCTGCACTGATTCAATGGAACCGAGTGTGTGTGTGTGTGTGAGAGAGAGAGAGAGAAAGAGAGAGAGAGAGAGAGAGAGAGAGAGAGAGAGAGAGAGAGAGAGAGAGAGAGAGAGAGAGAGAGAGAGAGAGAGAGAGAGAGAGAGAGAGAGAGAGAGAGAGCGCGTAGCGACCTCGCTCGCGACGCGCACGCGAGGCTGAAGATGCAAGTGGCCAGGGGCGCGCACAGCTCGCCTCCTCGGAAGGGGCGGTGGGACCTTTCTTTGGGAGACTATGCCTGACTTCCAGGGGTTGTACGCCAAATACTGCCTCATACGAGGGGTTACCCACTTCTTATTTTGGTGTACACGCGATTCCAGGTTCCCACGAGTCCTGAACAAATCCCACAGAAAAAGTGAGGAATTTTAAAGAAACTGCTTTGTTTCTCAGTGTTTTGGGACCCTGTTGCAAGATTACGACCATTTACCATTAAAATTATAAGGATTTACAATAAAATTTCGGAAAAATTCGAGTGACCCCCATGTCGAGTGTACACATGATTCCCGGAGTGGATAACCCCTCGGCCTCATAAGTATACCTTTTTGCGCCTTTTTGGGGTCATTCGGGGGGGGGGGAGCGACCGCCCTTGTGCACGCCCCTGCAAGTGGCGCGATGCGCTGGGCCACGCAATGCACCAAGATGCGTTCCTGCTGCATTATGCACCGTGCCACAAGGAGAGCGCCGTGGCAGTGCCGACACGTCGAGCGCCGGAGTGCGGCGGGTTGCCCTCCGCGGCCCGCCGGCGTCCACCTGGGCCTCACTCAAAACTCGGACCCTTTCGGAATCCCGCTGCCTGGTTCGCCCATTTTTGTTCTGCCTGGGTGGCTTTATGGAAAATCACGCATGACGTGAGCCGCTGGCTTGGCCGTTGGCCTGCGCACGGTCGGCGCAGCAGACTGGATCCGAGGACGCGGTGCTCCCGTCGCTGTCTCTCTCCCACTCGGGGAGCGTTCCGGAGGTGAGAGAGCGACGAAGCTCTTTTCGGAAGGAGACCGCTGGCGTGGAGCAGCCCGTCACCGCGTTTCCGCGTGCACGCGCCATGGCCGGGCCGATACAGTGCGGTCAGCATCCTGCGTCGCCCACGTGGCGCCCGCCGCGCCCGCCGCGCCCGCCGCGCCCACGCTCGCCGGACTGGGACGCTACGCGCAGCCTGACATTTCCGGCGGGGTTTCCCTGGACGGCAGACTGATTCCGCGAACAGCACTCGCGGGCTGGCCCGAAAAGGTGCGAAAGAGACGGCGGGCGAAGCACTGTTGGAAATAATGCCGCAGTGCAGCCGATATCGGTGCAGAAAACGGAGTAATCTGCTCCGTGCCGCGCCGTGCCGCCGGTGACTCCGCCGCCGCTGTCAGATTCCGCCGGGTGTGGCGGCGATAAAGCTCATTCCGAACAGTGCCTTCGTCGCTCTGTCTCTCTCGCACTCGCGGGACGTCCTGCAGGGGATGCGAGAGCGCGACAGAGCGACGACACGCGGTTCGGAATCGGTCTGCTGCGGCGGAGAGATTCCGGTCCCGGGGTCTGAGCGTCTAACCGCGGCGTTGCGTCCGCGGCCTGCACAGCGATTCCGCAAAGCGTTGCTCTGTCTCTCTCGCACCCCACACATGGGACGCCCCTTGAGTGCGAGCGAGCGAGACAGGGCGAGCCTGGTGGCGCTAGGCGGCGGTGTCGCCTCGCCTCAGTCCATACATCCATACACCGCTCACAAAGGATGGCCGGCCGCGGTGGAGCCGAAAGGAGGAAGCGAGGCGGCAGACTCCGGCCGGGCCAAGGACAAGCAGACGGCAGATAGCGCCGCCGAGGAACCGAGAACGCCACAGACTATAAAAATGCACCCCTGCAGACTGATTCCGAGAGCCTTCGCCATCGCTCTGTCTCTCACTCGTGCGGCGTTCCCTGTGGGTGCGAGAGAGACAGCGACAAAGACGACTCTCGGCATGAGGCGGCTGGCCCGGCCGGCCGGCCTGCGGTCGGGGGATGAGATGGCGGCTTGGGGGACTCGCTGGAGGCGGGGCATTGCTCTGCAGTCAGAGCGCAGCGCAGCGCGGGTAAAGAGAACATAAAAGGCGAGCCGGGAAAGAAGCGGAAAAATCAAAAACAACAACAAAAGGCGCGGTAAGGAGAGAACATGATGAAAAGGACGCGCGAAACACCTTGCCCTGTCATCACCGGGTCTCGTTGCGCTCCTCGGCAGCGCGCCGCGCGAATGGCTGACGTCACGGCAAAGTCCGTGGGGATCCAAGATCCAATGGCGAGACGCGAGCCAAGGTCGTTGGACTTATTGCCGAGTTTACTTGCCTCATGACCGAGGCGGCGAGGATCGAGGATGGCGAGGACCGGGAAGCGCGGCAAAGCCATGTAACGCGGTGCAGCGGAGAGGGGGGGCCACCACTTAGCGACGCCGCCAACACCCTGCGCGTGTGTCTGTGTGAGTGCGCGCCGGGCGGTGCGTTGTCTCATCGCCAGATGGCGCGCTAGCGGCGCAAGCCCTTCGCCACGTCTTCATCTTGATTCGTTATTTGCACGGCGGAGTGCCGGCCGTGGGTGGGGGCGTTGCCGGTCCGGCTTTGGGGTTCGGGATGAGCCGGGCCGCCGTCATCCTGCCCGGCACCCTGCCGGCGACGAAGCCGTCCCTCCCGGACACTAATCCGCGGCGCCACCCACACCAGTGTACCCGACTCTGTCGCACTCACGGCGGACCTGGGGTGGGACAGACGGCCGTGGGTGGATGCGGCGGTACCGAACGCGGTCCGAGAGGCGAACGCACCGCGCGAGCAGTGAGAGGCTCGGAATGGCCGCGCCATGGCCGCGCCATGGCCGCGCCCAGCCCACGCGCCCTCCGTGGAGGAATTCGGACGGGGGAAGGTAAGCCGATCATGTCAGCCCCTCCCCCACCAGACTCACGGAGCGCACACATTTGCTATTCTCTCCCTGGGAATCGGAAGCAAAGGCTCGCTCTGCTGGCTTCGCTGGCTCTGGGTGATTCGAGATCTCGTTCGCGATTCGAGGTGACGGGGCCAGGTCCGCCAGGTCCAGCGTGTGCCGTGCCGGGCCGCTCAGGCTCGCACACATACATACCGTCTCTAGAGTCCTATATATTGGGAGAGAAACGTGAGCCCTGTCCTTATCGGATGGGGCTCGACCGAGCGGCGAACTTCTCATACTTTGGGCGAAACGGGTAAAGAGTTGCGTGTATAGTTTTTCATTCAGGCTCGATTTTCCGTAGTGGCCTAGACGCGGGGCAAAGTTCTGGTCACTGCATGAGAAACTACGCGCAGCTTTTTCTCCGTTTTGGCCAAAGTATGAGAAATAGTAAAGAGCATTTCGAGGGTGGCTGGCGATCAGTGTATGGCAAATTCAGTTGGTTCACGTTTCTCTCCCACTATAGGACTCTAACCGTCTCTAAGCAGGGGGCGGTGGCGCGCCCTGGCGGGCAGGCGCCGAGCTGCAGAGCTGGGTTTCATCCCGAGGTGCCAAGCAGCCAGCATCTCTAGAGTGGGGCGGGTGGCGGCCGGGCCGGCTGGGCGCGTTGACAGAGTGGTGCTGGCCGCGGCCGCGCGTAGCGACGGTCCCCGAGTTGCCGTCGTCCGTGCCGAACGTGCCGGCCGGGCCAAGCTCGACGAAGCTCTCTGGTCTGCACGGCGGACGGCAGGGCGCTGTGACAGCAAAACCGAACCCAGCCAAGCGGGACAGAGACAGACTGCAGTCGCCACTGGCGCCGGCGGTGACGCCGCTGTGACAAGTTGGAGGCCATGATGGAACCTGTACCGTGTAAGTTGCTCGTCGTCGTCGTCCTTCGCGTACTCTTCTCACGGCAGCACGGTGTTCGGCCTGCTTGCCGGTGTCCGGGAGCTCGCGTTGTTGTGGTTCGCCGTACTCTGCCACAAACAGGTGACGCCGCCAACGCTTCCATTTATCGACTCGGCTCGAGCTTCCGTGTCCGCCTCGGCTTCCGCTGCCACTTCCACTTCTCCCACTTCCGTTCCGCTTCCCGCGTGCAGTGCAGGCGCGAGATGCGTGCGGCGGCGCCGCGAACCGCGCTAAGTGACACAGTGAAGGTGCGTTCACGCTCTTGTCGCGTTGGGTGGCGTAGCGTAGCGGACGCGACAAAAACCTTCTAGATTCATTCGCAAAACACAAGAATCTAGGAGGTTTTTGACGCGTCCGCTACGCTACGCCACCCAACGCGACATGAGCGTGAACGCACCTTGACGGCGGCACGCAGCGACTTGCTTGGAGGGACCGGGGATCGACCGGGCCGGGCAGGGCGCACTGTCTCTCTCGCACCCTTAAGGGGCGCCGCCGCACGAGTGCGAGAGAGACAGAGCGACGACTCTTTGAATCAGTCCACCGGGTGCGGATGAGGAGACCCATCCCTCAGTACCGAAGTTACTGTCTCTGAACGCCGCCGCTCTGTACCGCTGTTGTCGGGCCTGCACTTTGGAGAGGCGGGGCGCCACCCGAGTCCAAGTCGCGCGCCTCGACTTTTTGGCTCCGAAAGAGAAGCCAAGTCGATGGCGTCCGTCGGGATCCTCTTGGTGTCAGTGCGCTGGTCAATGTGCCTTGGTCCTGACGTGACCGCCTGGACGTCGCCGCGCTGGGATCGGCTGGAACGGCTTGACGGGATCGATGGCACTCGTTGTTCGGTTTGCCTGCAGCGCGATAGCCGCATCGGGACGCACCGCGAGTGCGAGAGAGACAGAGCGACGCTGTCGGCGTGGCGTGGCGCTGGGCCTACGAGCTGGGGCATCAAAAATTCTCGCTGTCCGGCGGGACGGGCGAAACGGCCGTGGCCCGCTGTCCCTTTTTGGTTGGAGTCGTGTCGGGTCTTTGCGTGCCGCCGCGCCGTCCGTGTGTTCTCCGTGTTTGCCGATGCCCAGGCTGACCCGCCTGTCTGTCTTCTGGCTCTCCCGTGCACGCTGCACCATACTGCACCGCGTGGCCGCGCTGCGACGGCGCTTCGGGCGCACCCCGGCAGCATATAGGTCAGTGCAATTGGCTGCCTTTGTCTACAGAACTGGCGGTCTCTGTCCAAAGAGGGTGACTTATTCAGACGGCTGTCGTCCGTTCGCTCTGAAATCGATACAAGTGGAAACTTGAGTGAAAATCAATACAGCCGCCGCCGAGCGCAGAGCCGGCTAATAGGCGTCAACCTTTAATTGGGTTTGGCGACACCTTGGGTCCTTGGGGCCGGAAAGCTCGCCGTTTGCCTCTGTCACACCGGTCCCAGCCACTCCCTTTGCGGTGTCCCTCCCCCTCCTCCCTCGAGGGTCCTTTGCCACCCGCCACCTCCCCTTGTTCTTGAGGCACCAGGTCACGGCGCCGCGCGTGCCCAGGCTGGGCTTGAGAGTGCACGGTCTTGTGCCCCCCCCCCCCACTTCCTTTCCGAGCCTTGCCAAATAATGACTCGAGTCGGGACAAAAGTTGAACGGCGGCGTCCTGGCGGCGCTGCTGTGAGAGAGGATCAGAGGGCGCTCTCGGCGTGGCGTGCCACCGAAATATCTGTCCTTGGTGAAGTACAGGCGGGCGGCCGGGCCTAGCCGGTGAAGCCTGCGCGGCTGCCCGCCCGTGGCACGGCGACGCTGACGTCTTCAAAAGTCTTGGTGTTTCGTGACAGCCGGCTGCCACGCTGCCACGCCGTCCCCTCGCCCACGTCACGAGGTTGCTAATAGTGCACCTCTCGGCCCGGCACCGCGCGCACGCCTTTGCCGACCGATCGGGGGGATGCTGGACGAAGCTCTCTCGCCTCGCCGGTTCGGGCGGCCACCTCAGCAGAGCTAATTCCTGTTATTGACAGCCCCCCCCCCCCTCTCACGCCTACTCCTTCAAACGCCCCGAATCCTTGTTAGCGCCATGGTGTCGCGCGAGTAGGTGGCATAGCACGCTGCACGAGGAGAGCTCTTGTCGGCACCGGGGCCGATGTGGGGCTGTGGACGTGGAAGGCGACCTTCCGGCCCATCTCCCGTTGGCTTCTCTCCTGACTTATAGGAAGAAAGAATAACGGAAACGCGCCGGTGTTTGTTGTTTGAACTTTTTTTTTCTGCGCGTGTGAATGACAGTAGCCGGGCTATGCTTACCGTGGCGCACACCGCCGTGCTCTTGGTCCCGTCCGGCCGCGCCGCGCCGTGCGCCGTCCTCATCCGGTCGCGCTTGGCCGGTCGCCACCTCCCCCCCTCTCTTCCGTCCCCTACCTTTTCCCCTTTGCTTTCATTTCCCACCTCTTGCTTTGCACTAGCTTTGGGCCGCTCTTCCACGCAGTTTGCGCGCACGGGCGTGTTGCCCCGACGCGCGCTTCGCCACCCCAAGGCCGCCAGTGTTTTTGTTTTTGTCGTCGGTGCAAGGACTCCGTCGTGATGAAGTGCACCCCAACGCGGCCGTCTAAATGCATGGCGACGTGCAGGCCCGCCTTTCCGGCGGCCGGTACAGTCCTGTCACCTGCCTTACTCCGTCTCTTTCGAACTCATTGGGCGTTCCGCATAGGAGAGGGAGAGAGAAGAGGAGAGGGAGAGAGAAGAGGAGAGAGGGAGGGAGAGAGAGGAGGGAGAGAGAGAGAGGGAGAGAGAGGGAGAGAGAGAGGAGAGGAGAGAGGAGAGAGAGAGAGAGAGGGAGAGAGAGAGAGAGGGAGAGAGAGAGGGAGGGAGAGAGAGAGAGGGAGAGAGAGAGAGAGAGAGAGAGAGAGAGAGAGAGAGAGAGAGAGAGAGAGAGAAAAGACTCACTGCGCAGGATCAGTCTATTGACTCTGTCTCTGTTTGTTCCAGTGGACCGCTGCGTGGGCTGCGGCGGCGGCGTGCACTCTGGCTCGTGCTCGGGCGACGTGTACGTGGAGACGCGCGGCGAGGCGGAGCACATCGGCATCGGGGAGCACGCCTTCAGCCAGATGCAGGGCGACCTGGACCAGCAGCGGCTGCTGGGTGAGCGGCCCACGGCCGACATCGAGCTGGTCCGCCAGATCCAGAGCAAGGAGCGGTGAGTACATGTCATGCCAGTCAACATGTTTGGCGTTTCGGAGTGTGGAGCCCGCTGGGGTGGGGGCGACCTCGCCGAAGGTGCTAATGAAGAAGCCAAGCGATATGCACGTCCGGCACGGCCGCCGTCTCTCACGCGGAGTCGGCGCTAGCCTCGTTTGAATACCGGATGCCGCTGCAGGCCGCTGCACTAGCGGCGGCGATACCCCGCGCCGCAGTGCGGCCGATGCTCTGGTGGGGAGTATCGCCACCCGTTTGTTGTGTGAGGCGCGGTAATAAGTGATGAGGCAGGTGGTGCCGGGGCGCCGCGACGTCGATGGTTGGGTTGGGCACGAAAACCATTGCGAGTCTTGTAGCGGCTGCGCCTCGTCGGGCTCTCCAGTGGCCTCTCCAGCTGCTGCTGTTAGTGTGCTGGAGTGGACTGGAGTGGACTGGAGTGAGCGCTAACTGGGCGGTATTCGCCTCGCTCACCCCGACGCCCCGCCCGACCCGCACGCGCACTTGCTGTAATGGCCTGTCAAACGCCGGGCTGGCAAGCGCCGCCGCCACGCCCTGCCCGCGTGCTCTAGAAAAGAGCCGCCGTGCGCTTGCAACAGCAGTGCGGCCCTGTGGCAAGTGCAGGGCTGCGTGCGGGACGACGCTGCGGGGCGTGGCGCCCTGCAGTGCCCTGCAGCGGCAATGGCCCGCCGTTCGGACGCGGCCCGCCCTATCAGGCGGGCCTAAGCCACATGTCGATGTGGGCTCGGCGTCGACGGCCGGGCGCGATAGCGCGGTGCTCGACGGACACACACAACGCCGACGTCAACGGCAAACAACACAGCGAGGCGCGTCGGTTGGGTGGCCTGCCGGCCCGGCGCGCCGCGTAGCCAGCACGCTGGGCTGCCTGGGCGGCGGGCGCGGCTCGCGGACACTGAGTGTGCGAACTGGTGGGAACTGTTTGGGCCGGCGATGCGCGGACGTAAGTGGGCTATTTGCTTCCGCGGCGAACAGGTGGCGCACTAGGCCTGTGGAGGATCCGTGATGGGTCTCGTCCAGCTCGTCGTGTTTGGGAGATTGACTTGATGCTATCTTGGGCGGGGAGGGGGCAGGGGGGAGGGCAGGGGGGTTGCATGGGAATTGCGCTTAGTCCGCGGCGGCCAGCCAGTCATTGGTCATTTCAGAGTAAAAGCATGGCCAATGTTTCTGTGTGACGGTCGGGTGACGTGCTTCGTGACTGACTGCATAGTGGTGCTGCGCGAAGAAGGGAGACCCTGACAATGCTAGGACGCTCCGGCTAAGTGACAGTCCGACTGGCTGATTCCACGCAGGACACACGGGCTGCGAGAGAGACAGAGCGACTAAGGACGGATGCGGTGTTCGGCGGCATGACCCTTGCTCGGTCGACACGCTTCTCACACACGTCGATTGCACTTGGTTTGTGACGTCACCGTGACGCCGCCACGCTGGGGCTTTTAATTGTCTTCGCGGTGCGGGGCGCTGTCGGCGTGGCTGAAAGTTAGATTGCTCGAGTCGAGTAATTCGGGCGAACGACTCGACGCCATGCGAGCGCGGTGCGGTGACGGCCTTCATGGCGATGTCGGTGTCATTGTCGGTGCGGATCGATTAGGAAGAGAGGGGGGCTTCGGGAAAACGCCGACTGGAACTGCAAACCGTCAACCGATGTGACGACTGCGCTGGCCCACCGGCAGGCTGATTCCAAGCGGTGCCGCCGTCGTCGCCGTGTCCGGCAGGTTGGACATGAGCCCCGTTCCGTTGAGCCCCGATGACCTGAGCCCCGACTGTCAGAGCCCCGACCTGAGCCCGGACTGAGTCCCGACCTAAGCCCCATTTGAGCCCCACGCCAAATAACTTCCACTTTTTCCCTGTTTTGGGGCCAAATTGCGACTTTTCCTGGCGTGGGGCTCAAGTCGGGCTCAAGGCGGGGCTCAAGCCGGGCTCAGGTCGGGGCTCTGGCAGTCGGGGCTCAGTCCGGGCTCAAGTCGGGGCCCGAGTCGGGCTCGACCGGGGCTTAGCCGGGGCTCATGTCATCGCGGCTCAAACGGGATGGGGCTCATGTCCATCCTGCCCGGTCTCCCTCTCGCACTCATGAGGCGTCCAGCCCACTGGGGCCCCGTGCGGGGTAGGCTGTCCCGGCGGCTTGCCTGTCCCGCTGTCGCCTGCTCGCCAGGCGCGTGCCCTGCTGCAGCGCAGCGTCGAGGGGCTCGGCTCGCCCGACCCAACTTGTGCATTTTTTAAATCCCTCTCTACCGCGTCGTGCGTGTGACATTTGGCTGCAGGCAGCATGCATTGGGCGGGGCGGGCCCCGGAGTGGCGTGCGTGGGCGTCCAGGCCGTGCAGCTCACTGACTGCCCCCCTCCCCGTTCCCCGAAAAATATATCGCTCCCGGTATCGATTGTGTGCTCTTCCGTGGCGTGCCGCGTGCCCTGCCTGTCGCCATGGCGCGGCCGCTCGGCCCGAAACCAGTCGAAATCAATCGCAGGCCGGTTATTCGCAGTGGCGGTCTTTAAGGGCCGTTACTCGCAGTGCGCGACGCTCCAACTGCGCCGAACTTCTGGCGAGGGACGCCCCACCCCCGCCCTACCCGCCACCACCCCCGCCCTACCCGCCACCACCCCCGCCCTACCCGCCACCACCCCCGCCCTACCCGCCACCAGCCCCGCGCGCCCAGAACTGACTTCAGCCAAACATGTTTTGGATGTGAATAAATTGTCCGCGTGGCCCCGTCGTGGCTGCAGGCCGATTCCGAATCGCTGCTGTCGCTCTCTCGAGCTCACGGGGCGTGACGTCGGTGACGTTTAGACACAGTTCGGAACCCGCCGGTTATGGGCCCTTCGGTGTCCTCCCGCTCTGGGGCCTCAGCCTGGAGGAGGGCGATGGCGTGGCGGCGTCGTCAGGTCACCGCTGCCCGCGGCCCCCGCTGCGTCCACCAGTTGCACCAGAGCGCCCTCCGCGTCGTTGCTTCTCGCATCGCAAGCTCCGAGACGCGCCCCAAGTTTTCACTTTCGTTTCGAGCTGCAAATATTTTGCCAACGGTATTATCAGCCTGATAAGGGCTTGGCGGCGCTGCTCTCAAGCGCGGTGCGCAGTGCGCGTTGCTGCAGGTGCCTCGTGACGCCACGCGCTGGCCGATGCCAAGAACAGCGGCGTTTCGGCGGCCGAATGGAGGTCTGAAAGCGCGCGTTTCCCGTTTCCCCGTGCGGCGTGCGCTCCTGACTGGGCGGGTCTCGCTGGGGCAGTGGGGAATGCGAGGGAACGAGGCCAGCGCATCCTACCATTGCAGTAGCAGCGCGCTTTTGCGTGTTTTTGTTTATAGCTCGCCGACGGCCACTTTTCGCTCGGGGCGTGGCGCCGCGTGGGCCGCGGCCGCGGCGTCAGGATTAGGACGGCGCACTACGCAGTTGGGAGTGGGTTCCCGCCGATTTCGAACTGTGCTATCGTCGCCCAGTCCCTCTCGCTCACCCTGACGAGTGAGAGGGACGGGGCGATGACTCGCTGGGCTGTGCAGGACGCGGCGCGGCGGCGGGGTGGCATGCCGTCATGCTGTTACACAAGGGGCGCGGCGCGAGTTGCTTATCATCCTGTGTGTCACCTTTGCGTCCCTTCCTGCACTCCCCCTCCCCGCACTTCCTCCGCGGCCCACTGCTTCCGGCGACCCTGGCGACGCTGCGCCTCTCGCGTGTGTGGGGCACGGGGGCCGCGCGGCGACCTGGCGGCCCTGCTCTTGCTACCCTTTGCAGAGCCCCTTGACCGCGGCGACCCGCCAGAGCCGGACGCGGGTGTCGTGGCGCACGCACGCCAGGACGACGACGACGACGTCACCGCGGCCCTCGCACGACGTGGCCCTGCAGGCTGCACGCGTTGGCGAATCAATAATTGGCAAGGTGCGACGGAGACAGCGAATCACGCACGCGAGGCGACGCGAGGCAGGAGGTTTGGGAGGGGCGCGTGGCGTACGACGGCGACGTCGGGGCGCTCCAAGGCATGGCATGGGGTGGCTCTCCGGTGTCCGGTCTTGACTGTATCGACGCTGGCGTGGCGGCCGTGGCGGCCGTGGCGGGGAGCGCGGCCCGAGGTGTGTGGCGGGGCGTCCTCAGTCCACGCCAGGCCGGGCCCGCAGTCGCACGGCCGGACGCCACCGCGCTGTCGCTGGACAAGCTGACCCGTCACGTCCAGCTGGGCAGCCCGGGCACGCCGCGGCCGCGGCCGGTGTTGCTCGACTTGTCCGACCCGTTGGTGGCCCGCCGCCCCTCCCCCTTTCTGCACCGCGTCTAGCCGAGCCTTGCAGCGAGCGCAGCGCCGCGCAGCACGCAGCGACTCGCTGGCTCAGTCAGTGAGCGTCCGACTGTAGCGCCTGCCGCCCCGCCCGCCGGCTTGACTGGGAGGGCCGACGCCGCCGTCGTCGGCGAACCGCGAATCTTGGTGTGGTGCTGCGCCGCGCGTCACGCTGGCGCTGCTCGAGGCGGCCCCCGTGCCGCTCGTGGCCATGGAGCGGGAGGAGCAGGAGGAGCGGTGAGTGCAGGCTGGCGCCGCCGACTGCCATTTGCAGGCCGTGTGTCGCCACTCCGCGGCTCCGCGGCTCCGCGGCCCTCGCTGACCCCAATCCAACGCGTTCGATGTTCCGGCCGGGGCCGGTCCGCGCGGTCCGCCAGTCTGGATCCCAGTCATCGATCATTCCGGCGCGCCGTCGCCCTGCCCCGTGCCGCTCAGCCTCAAGACTGCCGCAACGGTCTCTCTCGCACTCACAGGGGGTGCGTGCGAGACCGAGGGGGCAACCACTCAAGACTAAAGAAATCATGTGTCCCCTTGAGCGCCAAAAATCTCTGGAAATCGGAAATCTTCCCCCCCCCCCCAATGGCAACGAACGAGCAAATTTTTGGCGTAAAATCGGTTGAAATCTTGCGAAATATGACGAAATCTCTTCCCTTAAGAAATCGTGTGTCTCCAAACATACTACGTGGTTGCCCTCTCGTGCGAGACAGACAGACCGACGAAGCACCGCTCAGCCTGCTGTGCTGGTCCTGTGCTCCTCTTTCCGTTGGTGCTCGTCGGCTTCCGCACCGGCGCGCTCCGCGGTGGGACTTCCCTGGCGCCGTTGCCGAGCCGCGTGCCCAGTGCACTGTACCACCAGAGTTGGAAACGGCCTCTATGTGCACGCACCGCTGACGCCTCGGTAACTGTTGCAGGTATGAGCGCCTGCTACGGCGCGCCCGGACCGAGGACCTGTCCGAGGTGTCCGGCATCGGCTGCCTGTACCAGAGCGGCGTGGACCGCTTCGGACGGCCCGTCATTGTGTTCGTCGGCAAGTGGTTCCGCTTCAAAGAGATAGACCTGGACAAGGTGAGTTGTTGTTGGCCGCACGAAACGCCATTCAGAATGCTGGTCTCCGAACCCACGCCCAGCCAGGGGGCCGGGCGCTTTTCCAGACCGCCACGTGTTTACCGCGTGACGACCCAAGGCTGGACGTGCTTGCTGGGCTGGCTTGCTGCGCCCTTGCGCCGCGCCGTCGCGATGGACTGCCGGGATGTATTTTTATTTTTGACGGACGCATGTTGCGTTTCTATTTCCGAGGCAATCGCGCTCTATTCTGGGCTGGGGCGCCACCAAGCCGCGATGGTGTGGCGGTGATGACGTGTGACGGCCACCCTGGCCACCCAGCCTTGGCCTGCCGTGACGTCACACGCGTCCTGGCTCGACTCATTCATGATACGACGCCTGGTTCGCGTGATTCACCCTTTCTTTGTTCTCCCCCGGCCCCACTTCCCCCTCCCCTGATAACCAAACTTACCCCCCGTTGTGTTGCAGGCGCTGCTCTACCTCATCTACTTGCTGGACCCGCTGGTCAAGAGCGACTACGTCATCGCCTACTTCCACACGCTCACCTCCACGGCCAACTACCCGTCCTTCCAGTGGCTCAAGGAAGTGTACAACATTCTGCCTTACAAGTGAGTGACTTCTGCCGGTTTTTACCGGATTTTACCAGGATCTACTTTTGAGCTGTTGGCGATGGCCCTCGCGTCATGTTGTCATGCTGCGGTCGCGGGACTATGTTGCGGCGACGTTCTTTTCGGTCGCTGCTCGTTTCCCCGCAGACTCCTTACACAACGGCCGCGTGAGGCAGGCTCACTCATGCTGTAATGATGGTTTGTTTTTGTTTTTTCAGGTACAAGAAGAACCTCAAGGCGTGCTATGTGGTGCATCCAACGTTCTGGACCAAGGTGAGGCGGACGACTGTTATTGCTGTTGAACTTAAAATTGGAGACTTGGCTTTTAAATCCCTGATACGTGGTAGCGAGTGGTTGATAGTGGTTTTGAGCTAGTTTGTTTCCTTGTCCCCAGATGATGACTTGGTGGTTCACGACACTGATGGCGCCAGCCATCAAGCACAAGGTCCACAGCCTGCCCGGGGTGGAGTGCCTGTACGAGATCATTAGCCGGGACGACCTGGAAATCCCTGCATTTATCACCGAGCACGACATGACGGTGAGGAAGGGTCCAAAAGTCGCCCTTGTTTGTGCTGCACGCGAAGTGTCAGTTTAGTGGAACACGGTGGGGCAGGGGCGCAAGGTAGGCCGGCGTCCTGACAGCGGTGCGTTGCGGGTCCGGTGGCTTGCCTACCTAGCAGGCGCTATAGGCTGCCCGCTACTCGCTACTCGCCCTGTCTGCTGTCTGTGACTTTGCACCGTACCGCCAAGCTGACCCTCTGCGACTTTCTCGTGTGGCCGCGACTTTGTTGTTGTTATTGTTTGTTGTCTTGAACGCTGAATGAGGTAAAAGTGATTTTTACTTTTCCCGCAGATCAACGGACTTCACTACTTCCACCCCGTTCAGCCCACCTAGGGGCGACTTTTCCGGCATGAGGAACCCTCCGATTACATCATTCGGAGGTCCTCGTCCCGGAATGAATCTGAGAAGCAGCCAGAATCCCTGTATGTGAGCCTGCAACTCCTGGTGCACTACCTCCTTGTCCTCGCCAAACTGAAATAGGGCGGAGTGGGTTTGACCGGATTCTACTGGACTGGCTGAGCGTGTCTGGATTGGACTTGCCACACTGTGCTCCCCATTATGAGCCTTCCCCCCCCAAAGGACTCACCTCTCCATAATATGTGTTGTTACAAGTGTGTCTGTTCGCCATTTATAAAGCATTTTCATACAAGAACTAGTCGGTGCATACCAGTATCGGCAAAGAACAGGTGCATAGCAAGACTGCGTAGATAGGCGTTCCCGTTATTTTAGCATTGTTTTATGAAGTGAGCCATGTGTGCATGAATGAATGCATGAATGTAAATCTTTTTAGTTATCAGTCATATGTAGTTCGACCTGCGTGTTTTATGTTTTTTTTAAATTAAAATAAACTTTATGTAATGTTGTTTGATAAGTGTCCGCATTTCCTGCGGTGAGCATATGGAGCTCGTCTTGACAGCAATATGTTATACTTATTAACAGTTGGCAATGTACTGTCTGTGGAAATCAAAACTTGTACATTATTAGGACTAAGTCTTTCCTATACAGTTTTTGTGATGTACTGTTGTCTTGATGATACCGTGCTTCATTCTTCTATGAAAACAAAGTCATAGCTAGCTTGTGTCTTAGTAGTGGCACATTCAAAGCACTCCATACCATCAGTAAGTCCCATTGATTGGGCATTGCATACATTTACTCTGGACAGTAAACCGTCTGCTCCATTCAACATTAAAATTAAATCAGTGTCTCCTATTTTAGCTGATTTTCATGTTGGATATGGACAGAGGTGGACCTCTGATAATAGGTCTTTCAAAGGAAAATCTTACTCATGGAATTCTATGTACACTTCTATTAACACAGTTCCGTCACTGTGTGGAATAAATTTCTTGCTTCTCAAGCATTATCTTGAATGAGATTGCAGGGTGTACTTGATTGTAGGTTTGATTATTTAAGTCACTAAACTTTACCTGTGCTGCTTTCACTACTTTATTCTTTCTTGAGATTACTCATGATTTAATCACTTCCTCTTGTTATATTTTTCCACCAAGTTAACTTGTTGGAATTGTTTGCTACTTTAAATAGTTTGTTTTCCATTCATCCATCATGGTGCTTTGCTCTTATACGAGTGAATAATAGTGCTGTGCTAATTTATGAGTATTGGTCAAAAAAATAGAGTGAGAAAAAATCCATTGTATAGGTGTACAGCTCCCATACTAGTATGTGCCAGCACAGTAATTACCATTCATTCTCTTGGTTTTATCATCTCTTAATAATCTTGTCCCCAATAGGTGTAAAGTATTTGCTAAAAGCTAAAAGCTGCCGCAGACCCTTTAAATTCCTTGGAGCCTGAAAACGCAAACCAATATATCTTTATCTGGCTCTTAATTGCTGCAAGTGAACGGAACAACCACTGCCGTGACTTATCTGAACATTTGTTCACCTGCGCGCTACCTGCTTTTACGATTAGGGTATTTGATAATGAAATAACTTTATCCTGAAGCAGTTATTTTCCTTGTTAGTATGTTATGTCTCATATTTGTTGGCGGCTCATTTGTCATTTGACAATGGCTGGTTTTTAAAAAATGTTATTGTAAATGTTGTTCAAGTTTTAGAAAATTTTGGTGTCACTCCTTTTTACATTCAGGTCTGGTGGGGAAAAAACAAAAATACCATTCTTTGTGACTATCATTTTAGTCTGAGTACTAAGTTAAAGTAGTTCTGTGTGTTGCCTCATGGTATATATAAATTTGTCATAAAAATATAAATTAAAATGCGGATTGTAGCAATATGTATTTGTCTCTGTTGGAACACACTTAATATACTTGTGTGCCAAGTAACAGCAATGCTGATAAATAGTTGAAGTGTTTTGCACATAAAAGTAATTTGCAACAGTGCTTCCAATTGGGTTTGCTGAAGGTGCACTGTCATGCATTGTCAAAAATATTTTTCCCTAAAGGGCATTTCAGGTTTTTTAAAATGCATGTTTGAGCAGTAATTTTTTAATGCAAACTGGCAATAGGTGAGTTACTGTGTTAACCAAGTACCTGTTATAGAGTATTCCTTGGATTGCTGTTGCCTTGTTTTATGAATATTTCATCTCCGTGACCAATCATACATTCCGATCCCAAATTAAATTAGAAAATGTATCTTGTTATCATGCCTTCATTTTGTTGATTTCTTTTGCCAAGTGCCTGTAGATGACACAGATACCATAATTTATCAATATTGTTGGTAATATATCTTATTTTTAACAAAGTTCAAATTTCATCCTCAACCACATGTGTCTATTAGGAAAAAATTGTATTTGCTTTGCAAATGGCTAGGGTTGTAGAGTTGCCCCCTGGAAATTCCCGGAGGCTGTTGTTGCTAGGTCAAACATGATTAGTGGTTCGTTCATAGAGCTTCAGAATGCAATGAGTATGAGTACTGTCTGTTCTCTTGTACGGTGCATGGAAAATGAGCATCCCCCACTTGCTGTGAATTGACTGTAAAGTAGAAATGAGCTGTTTAAGTGCATTCCTGCTGTGGCACTGTGTAGTGATAAGACGTGCCAAACAAATGTGGAGTGTTCATGTGTTTTCTAACAACACAATCTTCATCTTTTCATGTTGTGGGTGTCACCTCCCATGTATATTATGCATGTGTTCACAGGGATGCGTATTCTTTAGGCAATCAGTACCACCAGTTACTTTTCGGAGAAAATGTAATGCACTGACAGTAGATTTTGATTCCAATAATACCACTGTGGCCACACAGGATATAAACAGTGTTAATAAACAGCTCTCGCACTAAATATCTATTAATGATTTTATTGTTCTTTTTTATGTTTCATTAAATTATTATTTTTATCTTAAATCAAGAGTCAGATAGTTTCTTTATGTATGTTCTTATCAGAATGCAGTCAAAGTGGTCTAGTTATTAAGTCCCGAACTATAGCATTTTGTCCCTACTAGTTTGGAGAAGTCTTGTGACATTTTGGAAGCTCATGGAATGCTTTTGCATTATTGTATTGAAGGAAGAAAAACTGACGGCAGTAAAGAGTGGATACTAGTTAAAGTTGTTAAAATGCAATAGTTTGAAGGTATATTTATCATCTAACATAGAGATAAATAGTATTGCAATTATTTGTTCCCTGCTTTTTCCTACTATGAATGGCTGTCCCCATTCTATAGAAGCCAGTCATTTTTACATTTTCCCTTTATCTTAAGGCATTGTTTTTTCAAAGTTTTTGGAAGTTTTAAAATTAATGTTAAAGCTTTTGGTTGGGTTGTTGAGCAAAGTGATCCGAAGAATTGTTATCTGAGTTGTTAGCCTGTTAAGATTATATTGTGCTTTGCTAATCGTAGAGGAAACGAAAAAGGATTGTTGTTATTCATGGTTCTTCTATGGTGTCCTTTTGATCACAATGTACCAGTTGTTCGTTTAATTTTGTATAAATTTTCATGGACGTACATAACTAAAAATAAGGTGGACAATAGGACACCATAAAAGACAATGTCAGAAATCTTTTCAAATCTACTTCAAAAGTGCGCTGCACTCTTGTTCATGTTCATGTTAAAATCAATGAAAGGGAAAAATGTGTAATAGTTAGATGTATTGCTTTTGGCCTTCATTTTCCTCTCATTGGCCACTCCATGCGTTTGTGATTACTCTTTTTTTACAGTTTTAATTTTTTATGTATGTTGAACACATGATATTGAATACACCCAATGTTGAATGTTACTTGACTTATTATTTTTCTGCCACATTCCCTTCTCTACTGTTTCCCAATTCAATCAGGAGGGATTAGCAGGTGGATATCCCATAGAGTGTGTTTGGATGCCTACCCTCCGGCGCAGGCACACGCAGCGTGCCCTGAGCGGTGCCAAACGAACGGAAACGTTACACTCGGCAACGACGCTGTAGTTCTGCACACCTATTTTCTTTGCTGGCGCCGCACTTTGGGTCCGCATTTGGTTCCACGAAGCTGTTTGCTGTTTGTCTTGTGAGGGGGAGGCACCGCGCGTCGCCACGTGACCGCCGCATTCCCTGCTCGGCGTGTGACCGCGTGACGTCACCGTCGCCGCGCCACCGGCGCAGGCCGCAGCACAGCAAACGCCACCGAAATGTGGATAGGGTGCTTTGCCACTGCTACCGGCCGCCACCGCCGCAAGGTCGCGACCACCGCGACGACGACGCCGCGCCCCGCGCCCCGCGCCCCGCGCCCGCCAACTCAAAAAAGAGTTGTTGTTGTTGCTGCTGTCTTTGTGCTTGTTGTTGCGGCCAGGGGCTCGGCGCGGCCCGGCTCGGCCGGCTCGGCTCGGCTCGGGTGGCGCGCCGAGCGGAGCAGGCTGCCGGGCGCGGCCCTAGCCATTCCCATTCGCTTGCCTCGCTAGTGTGTCGCGCGACTCGGGAACAAGTGGTCGGTCCGTGCTGGCTTCTTTCAGTCTCTCGCCGTGCCCGTGTCATTCCCTGCGCCGCGCCCCGCCGTCGAGTCTGCCAGCCTGACGAGCCACACACTCCCGGCACGCCCACACACTCCCAGAACCGAAAAAATCAGAAACCGAATTCGAGCAAAGATAAAATTTGTTGACGACGTGGTCAGACGGAGTAGTGCGTTTCAGCGAGGTTAGACATCAGAGTCCCCGTCGAGGTCTCGACAGAGACCAGCACGCCATGGATCTCTCAAACCTGCGGCACAGCCTCAACAGCAGCGGCGAGAGCAGCGCCAGCACCAGCACCTGCAGCAGCCGCAACAGCAGCCGCTCCAACAGCCGCAGCAACAGCAGCAGTCGGCGCGGGGGCGCCGGCGCGCGCATCAGGCCACACCTGGTGCTGGACACGCCCGTCGTGAGCTTGGCCAAACTGCGCCTGGACAGCGAGGGCGAGATCAGTCCCGCAGACAGCCCGGCCGCCGCCGCGCCGCACGCCACCCCCGCCACCACAGCCACCAGCAGCACGCCGGACCAGCCGGACGGCCAGGGGGAGGCCGGAGGGACAGCCCTGCCGCTCATGCAGGTGAGAGAGAAAGCCGATAGTGACATGCAAGAAGGGTCGAGAAGAATATTTTGGCCATTCTAACCGGAGGCATAGCGAGCCTGCCGCACCGCGTGGAGGCGCTCTGCGCAGGAGAGGGGAGCGGTGCGGGGCACCGGCCGGCACCTCGGCCCCCGCGCCACGCCACGCCCCACGCGGGCCGCTCCGTGTAAGGCAGCGTGCTGGAGGTGGAGCGTCCAGACCACGAACGTGATTGGCTAGATCGGGGGATGTCTGCCGATTCAAGCCCGTCCAGGTTGCGCCAACCTCGCAGAGGGTGTCGTCGCGTTGCCGGTGACAACCTCGAGGAGGCGCTGGGAGAGCTGCGGACCGATGACAGTGACAGGCCGGGCCGCGGCAGCCCAGTCATTTCGTTGCTCTATCTCTGTCGCACTCGTTGGGCGTGCCGCACGGGAGCGACGGAGACAGAGTGAAGAAAGGCTTTTCCTTGGAGTCGCGGTGCAGACGACAGGCGGTACCGGCAGGCGCCCGGCAGGAGGTAGGCCAGGCAGGCCATCTTCGCCGCGCACCTTTTCATCAAACCCACGCTAATAATAGGATGCAAGCGAAGCCAAAGCGCGAAGCAAGCGCTCCACTGCTCGTCCGTCTCGTCCCACCGGCCTCCCCAGCGCCACTCGCACACAGGCGCGACATGTGGAGTGTCCGTCTGTGCGTGTGTGTGTGTGTGTGTGTGTGTGTGTGTGTGTGTGTGTGTGTAATGGGGAGGGGGTGTAGGTGTGTGCGTGTGCGCCAGGGGCGCGACGATGTCTGTAACGGGTCCACCTTCGCTGCGGCGCCTGTCGACACCGCCCTGACCACATCCAGGTCCTTCCCTTGGCGTCCTCTGCGGTGGCGGGCCGGTTGCCCTGCTGCCCTGTTGGCCCAAGGCTCCCTCTATGGACCGAGTCTCCTCCGCGTGGGCGATCCTGGCCGGCGCGCCCGGCCGGACCGGCGATTCCCTACATGAACATCGCTTTCGTCGCTGTCTCGTTGTCTCGTTCGCTCTCAGGGCTCTCCGTCGTGGAGCGAGAGAGACAGAGCGTTACGCTGTGCGGAAGCAGCCCGCTGCCGGGCCTTGTGGGCAGACCGAAGCAGCCGGCCGGCCCGGCAGAGCGCGCTGAAAGGCTGCCATCCGATAGTGCGGGACGGGGGCGCCCAGCATCCGTTGTTTACTGAGAGGCGCAAAATTGGTTGTGCATACTTGAAAGTGTGAATAAAACCCTGCCGCGAGGCCGAGTCGGGCTCACCGTGTGTAAACAGGTGGTCGGTTGCCGACCAAGAAGCCGAAAGTTTCTGCTGGTCACGTTTGCCTCACGTTCTCGTCGCCGCATCACAGCCGCGGCTACTCGGCCCGTGTTTCCCCCTGGCCGTGGCGCTCCGCCTTGCGCGCCGCGCCCCTGGCGGACGTGCCGGCCTGCACGCCGTGACGGGCCGTGACACGGTGACACGAGCTTACGTAACGTGACGTGTTGTTGAGGCGCCGCGATGTGACGACGCGGGCTCTCGAACATCGCGGCGCCGCGCCGTGACTTTGAATTTATCAAGGGCCGCCGCGCTCTGGGTTCCGAACGGTGCGCCGTCGTCGATCTGTCTCGCTCGCTCGCCTGCGGCGTCGCGTACGGGTGCCAGAGAGACAGATCG
>CM060098.1:1210317-1271388 GCA_030522485.1 Stenchaetothrips biformis
GACGGCCCACCTTTCCCAAACAAGTAGGATGGAACAAGCAAAAACGAAGAAAAAAGTTCAGGAAAGTCCAGAACGTGAAAGCAGATATTACGTACGGTCCGTTTCTTGAAGTGCTTTCCAAGATGACTTCGAACTAACCATAAAAATTTTATTATCCTACGTACTCACTTTCATGGCCCACAAGCACAGTTTGAGGGGCGACTCGGTGACTCCCCACGCGTGTTGTGAGCCGCTCGACTGAAGTCTCGTCCTCCCGCCAACAATGCTAGACGCTGGAGGGGGAGGGGGAGCGGCGCGGCGTCGCCGAATCGTGCGTGTCCCAGCCCAGCTCGTCTTGCCAGCTTGCCTAGCCGCCTCGGCTCGGCGCTCGCTGCCCCCACTCCACCCGCCTGCACTGCGAGGCTTCAGCGTTGCCGCGCCAACAATGCCAGACGCTGCGGGGGGAGGGGGAAGCGGCGCGGCGTTGCCGAATCGTGCGAGGAGGATACGCGCTTGCTGACCAACGAGTCACAAGAGAGCTTGCTGGCCGAGACCTTTTTCTTATCGAGTACATTCCGATGGCTGCCTCCGGTCGCTCCAGCTCCGGCTTCCCTTGCGCGCAAGTATACGTGTGTGTGTGTGTGTGTGTGTGTGTGTGTTTGTGTGTGTCCGCATGTGTGAGTTTCGAGCGTTGAGTGGATCACTCTTACTTTCCGAAGCGTGCCACCGCGTACGTACGTGCAGGCGTGCCGCGTACGTCATCGTGTGTGCGACTTTTTTTTTCTGTCAGTTGCCAAAGGTGTGGCAGGGAGTGGCAACGCCGTCACCGAGGTCGTTTTGAAACTGCATCATGCCGGAACCGGCAGACAGCGTCCAAATGGCGCAGTCATTCTGGAGACAGTTAAGACTGTTGACCCCCTTACATGCCAGCCGCCAGCCTTGACTCCCCGTGACTCCCCTATTCCAAACGATAGGGCCTATCCACCTCGCAGCGGCCGCTGTGCTGTGACTGCAGAGCGCGCTGTGCCAATCCCGTCGCTGTGTCTCTGTCGCTCGCCGTGGTAGCGCCCCGAGGGGGCAACCACTCAGTATGTTTGGGGACACAAGATTTCTGAAGGGTAGAGATTTCTGCGGATTTCACAAGATTTCGACCGATTTTACGCCCAAAATTTGCTTGTTTTTGTGCCTTTTATGTTTGGGGACACAAGATTTCTGAAGGGTAGAGATTTCTACGGATTTTCGACCGATTTTACGCCCAAAATTTGCTTGTTTTTTGCCTTTTCTGGGGGGAAGGGGGAGATTTCCGATTTCCAGAGATTTCTGGTGCTCAAGGGGACACATGATTTCCTGAGTGGTTGCCCCCTCGTAGCGCCCTATGAGTGCGAGAGAGACGAAGACGAGTCTGCAGGCGAAACTAAGTGGGAGGTACCTGTCCGCCGCCCCGCCCTCTAGCTGTCACTGATAGCGGCGTCCTCGGCGTGCCTCTGGCCCTTCGCCCTGCCCCTGCCAGGCGGAAGGGTTGGCTGTCTGCTTCCAGGGCGGCACCGCGGCGGCACAAGTCTTAGGCAAGGCCGAGGCCGGTGGGCCGGGCGAGGCAGCGCTGCTAGACAGCCGCTCTGTCTCTCTCGCACCTCGCAGGAACGCACCGTGAGTCAGTTCAAGAGAGGTAAAGAACGACCGGGCGCCCTCCAGGCTGATTCCAAACGGTGCTCTCGTCGCTCTGTCTCTCTCGCACTCACGGAGCGTCCCGTAGGAGTGAGAGAGAGAGAGACGTATCGCCGCCCGGAAGCAGCCCGCTGCTTGCCGCTGATGGCGTTGTTTTGGCGGCAGCCACGTCCGCGACACCGCGATAGCCCCGAGCCCCTTTTCTTCGGAGAAACGGGCGGAAAATGAAAATGGAGGCGAAGGAAGGCGAAGAAGCACGAGGCTGGCTTCTGCCGGGTGGCTGCGTCGGCCGGTCCGACAGACTCGACTCATCTCGAAGCGTCGCCGCGCGGTCGCCGCGCCGCCACGCCGGCCACCACGCTGTTGTCTGTTGGATTAGAAGATGTCACCGGGTTCTGGTTTGGAGTAGAAGGACTATTCTAGACTGATTGACGACGCGGCCCAACACGCACTGCGCAGTACACTACCCGCGGCCGCCAGGTGGTCCTACAGTGCCGGATCTGCGCGCCGGGGTTTATCTCGACATCTTGGAGCGGTGGCGTTGACGACGTGCGCAAATATGAGAGCTGACAGGCTAGGTGACTCTGGCTCCTGTGTGCGGCGGGCGGCACACGGGTTACGGCAGCAGCGCTCTGTCTCTCGCGCACTCTCCGGGCGTGCGGTAGGCGTGCGGGTGGGAGGGAGACAGAGCGACGAAGCACTGCTCGGAACCTTCCCGCTATCGGCTTTGGATGAGCTGGTGAGCCCGGGGAATCACGCCGCATTCCGCCCTCGGCAAAGCGTAGCAGTGTAGGCACGGCCCAGTGCGTGTAGTGGGTGGATTTAGTCTGACCGCCGAAGCCGATCCGATGCTGCTGGTTTAGCGTCTGCGGCGGGGAAGGGAGACGGGTTGCGGAGAGCGCACGCAGCACCCCCGCAATGCTCTCCCGCGGTTCTCAACTTGCGGATTCGACGACGGGAAACTAAACTACTAGATTCAAACTTTAACGTACTTCTTACAGTCTCGGAAAGGGCGTCGATTTTGACGCTGATCAGAATCTTCGCTCTGTGCGCGCTGTTGTTTGTCCCGTTATTTCTAGTCATTATGGTGGTAGTGGGTGGTCGTGGTCAGTCGCAGAGCGGGGCGAAGGCGGATCGTCCTCGCGAAGTGTCTCAAAACGGCTCGAAACGAAAGGAAGAAGGCGGAGAGAGAGTAAAGAGAAGCAGCCTTAGTTGCCGGCATGTATTGCGAGGGGCGTAGCGGGGGGCGTAGCGGGGGGGCGTAGCGGGGGGCGTAGCGGGGGGCGTAGCGGGGGCGCAGTTGGTGTGACAGTAGCGCTAGAGTAGCGCTAGCGCCGCGCCAGTGGGGCCGGCACGGAGTTCTGGCGTCGGCCGACAGAGCGCAGCACCGCGTCCGTGGCGGCCGCCTCGGCCGAGACGGAGATAACCTGTTTCGCCTGCTGCCCGCTTCGCTTGCCGCGGCCGGTGCTAAAGGTGTAGGGAGTAGGCACAGGCACAGCGAGCCAGGCTTGGCCGACACAGCGCGGGTTGTGACCTTTACCTCGTTATCTCTCTCGCAGACCGCGGGCTGCCAATGAACCATCGAAGAAAGTGCGGCTCTGATTAATCCGAGAGATGACAGTCCGCTGTCCGTGTGCTCGGTGCAATCAACGAAATGCTGCATTGGCGCTGCTGTCCAGGATCTGTGCCGCCTGAGATGGGTTTCAGAAAAACGGAGGGAGCCATGGGCGTTCGCCGGAAAACAACTGCTACACTGTCATAAAATCCGGAGGCTATTCTAGGCTCAATCGGGTCACACGTCACACGCACACACTCGCACACCCGTGTACACTGATCCCACAGAAGCACCTTCGTGTGGCTCTGCGTAGGGTCGTTGCAAAACTTTCCTCGACCGTCTGACTCAATGGCGAGTTTGGGACCGCTGGCGTGGCGCGGCGTGGCGCGGCGTGGCACGGGAAGGGGGCCTCGATAGGTTGGCCGGCAGGGCAGAGCGCGCCGTAATGGTTACCCGATACATTACGCAGAGTGACTGTCTGACTTTGTGTGTGTGTGTGTGTGTATGTGTGTGTGTGTGTGTGTGCGCGCGCGCGCGCGTGTGCGTGCGCGTGAGTGTGTGTGTGTGCGCGCGCGCGCGCCCGCCCTTCATTAGGCGCGGCGAGCGCAGGAAAAGGGCAAGGACGAGCGGCAAAAGGGACGCGGCGAGGCAGGCAAGGGCGTACGCCGCGGCGGTCACGTCGTCGCCCTGCCGCGTCCTTGAGGCTCCTGTTCTTCCAGAAGGGACTTCTCTGCCGGACCTGCTGGCGTGGCGTGACTCCTAGATCCCCTCCAGAACTTTATGACTGAATGGCGTCGCCCCGCCCTGCTCCGCTGAGCAAGCAGAGCGTCCGAAGCAGCGTCCAGCCTGCAAGTGCAGTCCGTCCCCATCAAGCGCCATCAAGGGAGATGGGTCACCAAGCAGTGCTGCGCGGCGTCGCGCTGCTGGCCTGCACTCCTGGACCAGCTTTTGGTTCATTTCTAGCTTCAAACCGCGCGGTCTCGGTATCCAGGAATATTGCGTGCAGATTTTGTGTGCGCGCAGAGAGGTTCACCCCGTGGGCCCTGCTGGACTCACTGGTCTCCCTGCGGGGCTCAAGGTGAGTCGCCGCTCGCCTTGGTGGAGCGGCCTGGAGCGGCCTGGAGCGGCCTGGGGCGGCGCGGTGCGCCCGATCACAAATTCCAGTCACTGCGTGCGTACTGCGCCGCCTTCGCGCACGCTATGTCGCTCGAACAAAGAAACGCGCGTCTTCCGCCGACGGCGGAAATCGAATCCGCGGCCCGTTCACCGCAGGCAGATTCCGAACTCGTCGCGCTGTCTCTCTCGCACTCATGGTGCGTCCCGACCAGGGGCGAGAGAGACAGCTTGGAGGGGCTCGGCGGGTAGTGTAACACGCACCCTTAACCCAAATAAACAAGCCGGGCCTGCGGGTGGGAGGGTCAGGGTCAGGGCCGCGAGGCGGCGGCCAAGTAAAAACACGCGCCGATACAGACGGGTCTAAAATCCGCAAATCCGAAGCACGCACGGTCGGAACGCTAAACCTAAAACCAACGCAAAGAAAAATTGAAACGAGGGTAATGTGGAAAGACGGAAGAGGGAGCCGCCGTGTGTCTGGGTCGGGGACGCCGGTGGCTGCCGACTCATTCCGAAGCCTGCTTTCGTCGCTGTCTCTCTCGCACTCACGGGTCGTCTCGCAGAGGGGTGAGGTAGACAGAACGAGCAAACACCGTGTGGAATCGCTCTTGGGGCGGCCGCGGCGCGGACGGCCACATTGGACCGCTGCCATGGTTTAGCACGGGGTGGCCGCCGTCGCGTCGGCCGCCGCGATCTAGTCTAAGTTTACTGAGGGACTCCCATGCGCTTCCACCGGCCGCGCCTCGGTCGCGCACGTGCAGACTGCACTCCCCCCCTCCCCTCTCCTCCCTTCCCTCTCAGCAGCTGCCGTGCCGACGCCCTGACCTGCACACTGCGTCTGGCCGGGGCGTGGCCGCCGGCCGAGGGCAAACAACACGGGCAGAACAGTTCCGCCCGGAAACGCAGCGCGGCGGCCCCTGAAGCTGCTGCATTGGGGCGGCCGGTATGTGGGCCCTGCCTGCCTGCCTGCCTGCCTGCCTGCCTGCCTGCCTGGCGCTGCGTCCCTGCCCACGCCCGGCCCGCGACCTTGAGGCGCGGCAAGACGCACCAAACTGAACCAGTTTCCGAGATCAGACTGAAGCCTCCCGGGGGCCCCATTGCCACCGGCCACTCCGCCTCTTCCAGATCGCCATCTCCACGGCAGACGCGCGTCGGTCGGCGCCCTGGGGTGCCGCGTCGATACCCCGCGGTGGCAACGGGGGTATCGCCGGATGGGGTCAGTCGTTATTTGATAGCGGTTGTTTGGTATTCAACACGCACTCGTGGGACGGCCCGCGAGCACCCGCTTGGGGGCGCGCGAGACAAGGACTCCACCGCGGTGTCGCTCAGCCTGCTGGTATTTGAGGCCGACACTGTTCGCGGCGCTCGCTGTGTCATGTCGGTGCATCAGGCGCGTCACTTTGCGGCCAATCCAGGCCAGTGCAGCCCGCATGGCCGCCCACCACAGGCCGCCCTCTGCCGTCATCGTCGCGGAGGGAAAGTGAGTGAGTGGGTCGTTTTCCTTTCGCCTATTCGTTGTCTCTCTCTCTCTTTTCGAACCGCCAGAGTCGATCGGAGTCAAGGAACGAGTGCGAATGCCCGAACGTGTCATTATGTCTTTACTTTGCGGCACGCGCGGCGCCGTCACGCCGCCACGCGACGGAGGTCGCGCTGACTCGTCGATGGAGGGAGTGGGTCGTAACCCAGTCTCGCTCGATCGCGGCGGAGGCGTAAGGTCCATCATGCCGTATGCTAAACCGTTCCGCTAGACTGCGCCATGACTGCGCGGCGCTGTGCGCGGGAGAGTGGCCGTAGCCATTTCTTTTCATTTGCTTTATGATAAGCAGCGCGGAGCTGGCGCTACGACGGATATTTTCGTCCCAAAACTTGTTGTTGTTTCCGTCTTGTCGGTGGGAAGTAGACACCTTGGCACGCGGTATCATCTTGACGTCCGGTGGTGTGACGCGCGCCCCGGTCCGGCCGCGGTTGAGGCAGGTAACGGAGAGCAGGGACACGTCGGGCCTCGGCGAGCTGCTCCAGGGCCACGGCCAAGGTCGCCGCCAAGGTCACCGCCAAGGTCGCCGGCCCCTCCACGCTCCGAGCAGTGCGGATTTGGCAACCCAACTCTTCATTCTCGCACCTTTCTTTTGTTGCAGGTGAGCCCCGCGACACCCGACACCGCGGACACCTCGCGGGGAGGTCGCCGTCGGCGTCTCCTGCTCTCCCAAGCGAAAGGGCAAAGGCCGCGGCGTCGGGGGCACGGGCCGCGCGAGAGTGCCGCGGCAGCAGACCGCTTCGGCGCTCTGTCTCTCTCGCACTCGTGCTGGATGGCCCATGAGTGCGAGAGAGACAGAGCGACGAACCCACGCGTGGCCTGGAAGCAATGCGCTCGAGGCTGGGGAGCACCGTTCGTATGAGCCAGCCGATTCCAGATAGAATTGCCGGCCAGTTATCTCCGCTAGCGGAAATGTTTCATTGCTGTGGTCAGGTCTGGCCGGGCCTGGCCGGGCCTGCAGCGCCTTGGACATAGCTCGGCGATCATGAGCCGCGCTGACGCACTGCTTACACCTCGGTGGTCGGGACACCTCTAGGTAGGTGTGAACCAACCTCTTGTGAGCGCGCGCGAACTCAGTGCATAACGGTGCATAAGTGGCCGCGGCGCCGGGGCCCCTGTCGCTGCTCGGGGTAGGCCTGCCCGCAAGACAGGCGCGTGTTGCGGGACTGCCTACGCCGCTCCGTCAGGCGCTTTGCCTGGCTGTTTTAGATTTTTGGCGGTGCTATAGCCCGACTAGGGTGGCGGGTCGGCAGACTGATTCCTAAGAGCGGTTTCGTTGCCCTCTCTCTCTCATTCATGGGGCATCCCATGCAGGTGCGAGAGAGGCAGTGCTCCGGCCCCGCGCACGCGTCCGTGTTTTCGGTGCGCGCCATGCGGGACTGCGGGACAAGGCTAGCGCCGGCCCGGCCCGGCTCCATCGCTATTGCCTCTGTCTCTCTCGCAGTCGCGCGGTGCCCCGTTGGGGTGCGAGCGAGACGGCCAGGGCGACGCGGCATTCAGTCTGCAGCGGCACGCGCGGAGGCGGCGCCACCGACCACCGACCGACTCCGACATCAAGGTTCTTTTTCTGGACTAATCTTGTCAAACAATCCACTGCTGGGCGCCGTAAACCAAGAACGACCGTCGCGTCGTTCCGCGCCGAGTACCGCCACTAAGAAAGGCAGCGGTTATCGTCGTTTCAATTTTTGTGTGACACCTGTAAGGGGTCGCACCCATATTACGTGACCGATTTTAGGCTACTTTTTGACCCCCTCCCCCCCTCCTCGTGACCTGGATAACCTAACCTGCTCATGTATTTAAGATAGGGCCTAGTATTTGGCTAGACCCCCCTCCCCCAAATCGGTCACGTAATATGGGTACGGCCCCTAAGTCATTGGGAGTATGAAAAGTCTCAGCTGTGGATTCGCTTTGGCAGTGTGCTGCGTGATGGGTCCGCTACACCCGCCACCGTGCGTGTTGCTGTTTTCGGCGATGCCGCTGATTCGGCACGCATCGCGCCACCCCGGCCGCCGCCTCACGGCCGCCTCATCTGCCTGTCCAAAACAATCACCCATCTCGGCGTCCATTGCCACACAAACACGGCATTGGACTCGAGTCCGACGTGTCTTCGAGGTGTGGCGGCTGAAAATAACCGCGGGGATGCGTCTGTCTGTGTGTGCCACAGGTTCCCGTCCGTGTCGTGATTTCTTTTTACTCTTGGACGTGATTTTTTTTTCTCTGCCTTGGCGTGCGTGTCTTCGCAGGGGTTTCGTTGCGTATTTAGGCCCGGGTCGCTGCGGAACGGTTTGCCGGTTTGCTATGCCCAAGCCATCTCATTTAGCCATAATCACTCGGCAGGCAATCAACGTACCCCAAAAATAAAAGCAATCCTGGGACGTCTTTGTGCTCCCGGAGCTCTTGGACAGACGGACGGACGGACGGACGGACAGGTGTGTGGTGCGGCGCGGACCTCGCATGCGCTGGGCATCCTTTCACTCTCCACTTATTGCAGCAGGCCCCGCCCCGCCTCGCCCCGCACCAAGCCCCTTAGCGCACGCAACATGTGGGCGAGCAGCCGGATTTGCGTGTGTGTGTGTGTGTGTGTGTGTGTGTGTGTGTCTGTCTGTCTGTCTGTCTGTCTGTCTGTCTACTGTCTGTCTGTCTGTTTGTGTACAGTGTGTTAGTGAGTTTGTGTGAGCGCTCTCTCTCTCTCTCTCTCTCTCTCTCTCTCTCTCTCTCTCTCTCTCTCTCTCTCTCTCTCTCTCTCTCTCTCTCTCTCTCTCTCTCTCTCTCTCTCTCTGTGTGTGTGTGTGTGTGTGTGTGTGTGTGGGGGTGTGGTGTGCGCGTATGTGCGTCTGTCTGTGCGCGAACAGGATATTTTGTTGAAAACCCCGGCCCCGCCGCCCCTCCGCCCCGGTCCGGTGCGGTGGTCACGTCTGGGTCCCGCTAGCTGCGCCGCGCCGCGTGGCGGCGTGCGGCTCAAGGACGTTGCTTGTTACCGCTCCGGTATGGCGCCTCTCTCTTTTATATTTTGTGCCTTTTTATTATCAGATTATTCCGCCGAGATACGCAAGGCCCGTTTTTCGATCTGCGGGTCCCCCGCCGGTATCATTGGCTGTTGCGCTGCGAGTTTTAAGTGAAGAGCGCGCGGGCGGTTTGCCTTCACTTGACGCAGACTAATTTGTTTGGTCGCGTGTCCGAAGCGGCGTTGTACTCACTGCCCGCCCCGCCCCACCCCGCCCCACGTCGCGCGGACTGTGTGCCCCTCGCTTCGCCTAGCCAGGCGCCTGGCCAGCGCAATTAGCACTCTGGCTGCAGCATTCCTCGCAGCTCCTTATTGCGGCTCGGCTGACTAAATCTGCCAATTGCATGTTGCCGTTGTTCGTCCGCTCCTCGGCGCTGGCTGGCCGCTGGCTGGCCGGCCGTTGGCGCTCGCAGGTGCGCCGGCGCGATCGGGTTTACGTTGCGATGAAGCCTTGAAATACCTCCCCTCCCATCGACTGCACTAGTGCCACTAGTGGACTGTGTTTTCCCTCTCTTTTTTTGTGGTACTACGTCTGTGACCGAGGGAAGCCCGTTGCCGGACTGTGCGATAGGGCGCGGTGTGGGGGGAGGGGCTGCGGGGGGAGGGGCTGCGGGGGCTGCAGGGGCTGCGGGGGCTGCGGGGGCTGCGGGGGCTGCGGGGGCTGCGGGGGCTGCAGGGGCCGCGGCAGTGCATGCAAGAGGCTGCTCTTGATCAGGTCAACCCCAGTCTTCGGCCCGCAGCGCCTCATTCCGAACAGAGCTCCGCTGTGCTGTGTCACTCGCCCCCCATCGCGACGGCTAAGGAGTCCGAGAGAGACAGCTCGATTGGCTGATTGGGCAGTGCGGCTTGCTGCACCAAGCCAAGCCAGCAACGCCGAATAAACGGTCCCACACAATCAGAGGGAACTCTGCTCTTTCATTTGGCTGCTCGTGGCATTTTAGCAAAAACTTTCCATTTTTCTAAACCCATTTCTGGAGTAGCTTTTTGGTTTTCCCGACTCGCAGCCTCGACGTTGTTTCGCACCGAGTTCGCTGGTCGTCTCGCTGGGAGTGCCGGCCGCTCAGATAGCGCGGCTACCCCCTGCCCCTCCCCACCACGCCACGCCACGCCCCGCGGCCACGCCCTGGGTGACAACAACTTTCTTGTTGGCGCCGCGCGATGCCCATTAGCCAGGCGTTTACCTGCTGCAGTTTGCCAGCACGCCCCGCCCGCAAGGTCGACTCCACGCCGGGGCTCTCGAGGGCCTCCCGTGGGAGCGGCGTGCTGGACACGTGCATGGTACCGTGGCACGACAACGTCCAAGCCGACCAGGTCCAGGGCCGAGTCTGCGATGAATAATTGACCCGATTTTTTCGCCCTATACCAAAATGTCGCGGAGCGCAAGTACATCACTTGGATGGACTCAAATTTCAATTGCCTTCTCCCCCTGCTTGCCGTGATACCCGCCGGGTCCCCGTGGGACTTTCGGCAATATGCCCCGCCCCCTCAATGCGCACCCTGGCGCACCCTGAGGTACTTTCGGGGAACCCGCTCGGCCGCTCTGGCGCAGCGCCGCGGCTGTCAACCCTGCGCGGTTCCCACGGCAACGACGGCCACCTCGACGGCCACCATGGCGACGGCCATGGAGGCGGAGGACGACCCCGCCTGGTAGCCTCCCTCCCCGTCTGTGGCCCACTGACCCAGTGCTTGTGGTGCTTCTACACGACGCGGTGCAGGGCGTGGCCGGGGCGGGGTGGGGCGCGGCGGGGCGCGGTGGGGCTGTAAGGGCCGAGGCCTCGGACGAAGCCGAGACTCACCCAATCCAATCCGGACGACGGTGCGGTGGTCAAACCCTGCCTTGGTGACGTTGAAATGTGATCCAAGACGGCGGATCGAGGCGAACACGGAAATTAGCATGCTGACGACCTTGGGCTTTTAATTCTGCATTTACGCAATCAGTTGCCATTCGGTAGCCACGCCCCGCCACGCCCCGCCACGCCACGCCACTCCACGCCCCGCCACGCTCCCCCACGCCCCGCCAAGCCCCGCCACGCCCCGCGCTGCCGCCACCCCGCCGGCGCCGAGACGCGCCTCTCGGCTTTTCCGTTGGCCGCGCGATGCGCCCCGGAACCGGTGTGTGTCGGGGACGTCGTCGCCGCCGCCTAACTTAATAATCCAGCGCCAATCTCGCTGCCCTGCCGACGCGAATTGTTTTAGCCCCCGGCCGCCCGGATCAGCGCGGAAATAGTGCGCGCCCAGGCGGTGGACAGCGGTGGTCGAACCCGCGACCGACAAAGTGTGTCAAGTCTATTGTCTGCGGCATGTCGACCACGCCCCGTTCTCGCGGTAAATTGAAACGAGGAGAGGAAGCGCGCGTGGGCGCGGCCGCACCGAGGACGAACGGGACAAGCATGACCGGCTCCAAGTTCAGAGGCCAGCAGGCCGCCGTTTCTATGGCACCACGGCGCCGCGTGGGTCGTGGCGTTCGAGTGAGAGACGCCAGTGCACCACGTGCGCTGTGGGGACTGTCGGGGTGGTTGCTGGACAGTGCCGAGACGCGACAGTGGGCTGCTGTTAAATCAGCGTGGGCGTACTGGGTGCCGCAGGCTCCAGCCCCCAACTCCCAACACCCAGCCCCCAGCCACCAGCCACTAGCCATACCAGCCCCCAGCTCCCAGCCCCCAGCCTCCAGCAGGCCTTGGTCCGGTTCGTTGTGAACTAGAGCAAAATCTTGACGCGACCCGCTGCGACCTCGGCGTCGTCCGCGCTAAGCCGGCCTCGCGGCCACACACCGGTGACTATTTTGAGACCAAGTCGGTTTTTGTTGCGACGGACCCCGGCCCCCGTTTCGCGAGCCGCGAGAGCTAAAAGGAGGCAGACAGTCTTTATGTCCCACGCGAAAGCACACCCAACAAAGGCCTTTCTTTAACCGAGGTAATTTACTTGCCATAAGTGAATTTAGTTGGAACATCCAAATAAATTCGCTTTTGACAAGTATATTCTCTTGGTTCAGGAAACGCCGTTTTTTTGGGTGCAGGCCAAAGACTGTAGGGAAGCTCGGAGATCCTTCTGGAAGCTCGTAGCTCCCTTTCCAGCAGCTTCGAGAACAGGTCGGCGGGGGTGGCCGCTCCACCCCACCCCGCCGCCTGTTGCAAAGACCGCCTCGCCTCCCCAACCCCAAGCCCTGCCGGCCCGCTCGGTCCCTCTGTCTCTCTCACACCCTGCGGGCCCTGCGGGACGCCCATGAGTGCGAGAGGGGCCGAACGACGAAAGCGCTGTTGTTCGGAATGAGCCGGGAGGCGGTCGGGTCCCGGACAGTCCCGGACCGGGCGGGGATGCTATCGACCGCCCTGCCGCCCCAGCCGCTGACGTCACGGGCCGCTCTGACGTCATTGCCGCCGTGAATGGACGCCGTGAATGGGGTGTGTACTGCGTGCGTACCGCGGGGCCCTCGGCTCGGCCAGCCCCAGCAACCCGGCTGCTACCAGGATAGGGTTAGGCCAGCGTACGCCTGCCTGTAGAGTACTTGAACTTGTTTTCGTCGCTATCTGTCTCTCTCCCTTCCATCGGGTCGGGGCGTCGAAGCGCCAGCAATGTGTGGCGCGGTATTGATTTCCGTAGATAGCGTTTATCTTCCGCGCCGGTGCATGCGGTCGGCGCAGCAGCCCGCTTGCGCCAGTTGCGCAACACGCTCTGCCAAGCAGTGGGACCGCCACGGCCGAAACGGCGCGCCGCGGGACGCACTGCGCAGAGCACACCAACGTGTGCATCAAGCTGAACCTTTCTATCTTAACATCGCCAGCGGGCCCTGGCCGTTGCGACACCGCGAGGCCGTCACCGCGTGCAGGCCGCTTAGGCACTGCAGCTGCAGCCACACCGATGCCGAACGGTCGTTTCATCGCTCTGTCTCTGTTTCACTCAAGGGGCGAGTCGTAGGGGTGCGAGAGAGGCAGAGCGTCGAAGCACGCGGCTAGCGCTGCGGGGAAGACCAAGACCGCCGCCGCTGTAGGCTGTCCGGGCTTGCTCAACCGATGCAGCACAGGGCGACCGGCGTCCCTGGCGCCCACGAAAAGGGAAGGCTGTACGGGTTTCCGGCAGAATGACTGAGGTGAGCCCGTTGAGGGTCACCACACTGCTACCCTGCGTCACCACGCCACGCACGGCCGGGCCGCGGCCACGCCCCCCCCCCTTCCCCTCCCGCTCACCGTTCACCGCGCCAGACCACTTCGATATCTAATTCTGCGTGAGGCCGTTAAAACCGCCGAACGGTAAAGTGGGTTCCAGCGCATTCCAGTGAATTGCCCGTGGCGAACGGGGGAGGGGAGGGGGGCACATTGGCCGCACTATTACAGAGTTGCGTGTCGTACCGAGGTGGGACGCCGGCACGGCTCGCCACGGCGCGGCACGGCGCGACGCGGCGCAGCCTTGCAAGGACGCCGCCGCCACGCCAGGCCACGCCGCCAGGCCCGCTTCACTCGACTGCAACAAGGTGCATTGCTTCGAGGCGTTTGCCACGCAGAGCGCGCTCCAGCTGGTTGATTTGCACTGGGCACCCAGTCCTGCGAGCAGGCAAAAGACACAAAGCCAAAAGTCAAGCCAGAAAGTGGGGACCATTTGCCAGAGCAACGCTGTTTGCGCGAGCCGCATGGACTGAGGATGTTGTTGTTTCCTCAGCGCTCTCGGTGATAATAAGTACTCTTCCCTCTCTCTCGCCTGCTGTCTACGCACCGTCCGGGCGGTGCCGGGCGGCGGCAGGGTTTGGGATGGACCGCTGACGATGCGGTAAGCAGGTCTCCGTCTCTCACCTGCCATCGCGGACCGTGCCGTCGGGCAGCGATAACTCGCGCGGCGCGCGGTTCTGTTGGCGTGCGCGGCAGTGCTGTACAGCGTACACTGAGAGCGCGCCCCGCCGCCGCTGCTGCTGCGGCTGCTGCTGCGGCTGCTGCGGCTGCTGCTGCTGCTGCTGCTGCTGCTGCTGCTGCTGCTGCTGCTGCTGCGGCTGCGGCTGCTGCTGCTGCTGCTGCTGCTGCTGCTGCTGCTGCTTCTGCTGCTGCTGCTGCGGCGGCCCGCCAGAAGCAGAAAGGTTACTTTCCAATTTATCGTAGCGTTCGACGCGCGCTAGTACTAGGGACATGACTTGAATGCGACTTTTGGTTTGCAGTGATTCTTGACTCCCGTTGACTTTCCAATGTCAACGAGGTGACGGCGATTCGGTGAAGGGCACTTTCCATTATTGTTATTGTGGAGTTTGTACTTGGTGGTTTAGTATTATTGCTATGATCGTTGCCACGGTTGTCTGCTGCCGACTTCCGGTCACCGCCCATCGCTGCAGCCAATGACACACTCTAAATTTCTTACAGTGAATTTGGCTGTAGTCTACGAAGAAATTTGTGCAAACATAATACGAACTTATTTTGTTTATATTACGAATCTTTTTTGGCTTTTCTTTGTAAGGTACAGAGAAACAGCTTCATATTACGAAGGAAAAATGTCTCCATAATATGTTTGCACAAAATTCTTCGTATTATAAAGAAATGGTGTTCGTTTTCTTCGTAAGACTTTTAGAGTGCAGCCCGGCAGGCCGCCTCTCCAAAACGCACGAATTACGCTTCGCCGTGTCCGTCGCTATGGGCATACGATGGAAAAACTACCACCAAGAAACAAACAAAAAAAACAAACAAAAACGACATCAACAAAAATTAAAACATTTCCCGTTGACCGGCCTGGGCTCGACGGGACTGCTTTTTGGCCTGAGCGCCGCGTGGCGTGCCGGCAGGAGCTTGCGGGAACTTGACTGTCCCAGGGTAAGGTCACCTCATCGGCACTCCAACAAACAACAGCGCTTTCCGCTTTCGGACTATCATCGTCGAAGCATCGTGCGTGCCGCGCGTGTGGCGTGCTGCGGGCGCTACTCGTGCCGCGCGGCACGGACACGGAGCTGCCAGCCCGGCCTGCCCGGCCTGCCCCCCGCTCCAGACCGTTCCAGAACGCCCTGCAATGCTCGCGACGCGGCCAGCAGCGCCTCCGGGCGCCGGGGGTGGTGGTTAGTGGCGGGGGTGACTGTCCACCCCCTCCCCTTTTCTTGCGGCGCCTGCCTGAATTGCTTCTCCCCGTCGGTTCTCAATCCCTCAACTCGCTTCCCTGCGCTGCCTTGCCCGACCCCCGGGCAGAGCGAGTCGACCTGCGGGCGGCGGCTTATGCAGAGAGCACTCCAGGCCGCGAACCGCGTGGGCGCCGCGCCACGGGGATGATGATGAAAGTACACGGGGATTGCCTGCCGTGCTCGGGGAACGCCCACCCCTCGAGTGGCGCCGATTGTTTGTTGCCAGGAATCATCGCAGCTTGGCATTCTGTGCCGGCTGAGGGCTATAGCCCGGGCGGCGAGGCGAAGGGCGGCGTTGCCCCGCGACCTTTGTGTCCCTCTGAAGGGTTGTACGGTAGAGCAGGGCGATCTCGGACCCCGGGGCCACCTCACCTCCGCCCCCGCCCCCACCCCACCAACGCCTACGCAGTTACGCAGTTCGCAGCCCAGCGATGGGACGCCGCCGCGCGCTGCCGAGCAGCTTCCCAGAGGCCTACAGCGGGGCGGCTGGGAGCAGCGGGGGGTCCAGAAGGGGCCCGAAGAAGGCAAACGCAAGTAGGGTATCGATCGCGGCGAGGGGGCCAGGGGCGGTCAGGGGGGCGGGGCGGGGGGGATGGGAGGATGGGCTGGGGTGTCGGCATGGCGGAGGGCACAACCGCAAAACCAGCACACCGTATTGTGTTCTCGGAGTACCCGCAGCGACCCAACACTGACGTCCGGGCCGTGCCCACGACGTGGTCATGGTTTTCTAATGCCGTTCCCTAGCGTCGTTTCCCGAGTTCGGTTGGGTCCTTTCTGGCGCTTTCCGTGCCGCGCGGCGGTGCCATAGAATCGGCGTGCACGTCGCAAATAAAATTGAAGTACAGTCACGTTGCGTTTGGGCGCTGGGCCGGATGTGTCGGGCGGCACGTCACGCCGGTCGCACGGATGGCCAAGCCGCGCACGAGCGTTCCCTCTCGTTTTCGGCGCACATCGCCGCCGTACTCGCGACCTTCCCAGCAGGGGTGGGGGTGGGGCCGAGCTCTGCGCGCGTGGGCGACTCGCGGTGCTGCGTGGGCCGAGATAGGAGGACACGGTTCGGGAGACGCAGTTCCAAGGCGTGGGCGGACCAACCCCCCCGGCCCGGGCCCGGCCCCACCCTGGCCTACCTTACGGTGTGGCCGTTCGGCGCTGCTGCGCTCGGAGGGATGCCGTCCAGGCCGTCGCTCGCAACCGGCACGACGTTCGCGTCATCGCGACGTGCCGGCGGTCAGGCTCGGCCGGCGCTGACGCCGACGTGCTGACGCCGCCGCCGGCCTGGTTGTTGTGGCGGCGCGCGCTGTTTGGCGACGCGGCGCCGAGGCGCAGTAGTTAAGCGGCGGGGAAGTACCGGCCTTTGAAACGCGAAGCGCGCCGGCGCCCTGGACTGTCGGCGCCCAGTGGCGGCGGCCTCCGCTGGCGCAGCAACGATCCACTGCACTCCGCTGGCGGCGGTGTGGCGCAGCACCTGCAGGCTGAACAGTCTCTGTCGCTCTGTCTCTCTCGCACGTCCACGGGGCGCCCTATGAGTGCGACAGAGACGGACCGACGGGAGCACTGCTGCATTCGATGCGTCGCGTCGCCGCGTTGCGTGCGCGAGGCACGGCCAAGCACGAAGCACCGCCAAGCACGGCGTGGCGCTGGCTCGGCGGGGCGCCGTGGTCGCGGTCCGCCGCACACTATCTCCGCTCTTGCGGATTTCACAAATTCCCCGCTCGGCCCGTTGAGTCGTTGTCGGAGTGAGTTATTAAGTGAGTTAGTTGGTTCCGTTAAATGAACCCAGCCTCCGCGGCACGTATCGGGTTTTCTTGTCAACGCCTTGCGATCCTCCCGAACGCTGGGCGCCACGCGCATAGACCTTGCCGGGCTAAGCTTCTTCTGCACTACCCGAATCTTTGCACCGCCACACTTTACTGTACAGCTTATTTGTGGGGAATCTGAATTGAACTCAGTGTTAACTAGGGCATCAACAGCGCTGAGTTCAATTCTATTTCGCTCCATATAAGCTGGATCTTAAACTGTATCGGCTCAAAGATTTAGGAACTGCACAAGAAGCTTAGCCTGGAAAGGTCTATTTGCCCCCCATACAGGGGTCGCTATCTTGGCTGCCTGGTCACCGGGCGCAGGGCCGCCTGGGGTCGTGGCAAAGGGATGGCCAAGCCCGAAGCGCGTGGGCTGTGGGCGCGGCGGGGGTGGCGGCCCACTGATGGTCCACCCCCACGTCCAACTCTCCAGCAGCCGTCAAAGAAAGGGGTGATGATACCCAGCTTAATCCTCCAGGGGCCCGTGGGCCACAGTGTGGGGGCGCGTGGTGGACGCCGGTCGGAAGGGGGGGGGGGGGTAGAGGGGTCCAAAAAAATATTTTTTTCGAAATTTGATGACGGCTATGGTGATTGTGATGTCATTTTGTGAGAAATTTTTTTTGGTATTTTTTTTATTTTGATCAGATAACGGGAAAAGGTCCCTCAAGGGCTCTTAAGTTTTCAAATTCCGCTGGAAAATAGTATTTTTAAAATTCGAATTTACTCCAAAAAAGCATTTAGTACTACATTAACTTGATGATAAAGAGCTTTTGAGATAAATTTACGCCTCATATCCATCAATTTTTGAGGTATTTTGACTTTCTTAGAGCTTTAAGCTGCAATTGAGGTAAATAAAGTTTAAAAAAGTCCAATTTCTTCAAAAATTGATAGAAATGAGGCGTGAAATTATCTCAAAAGCTCTTTTTTATCCAATTAACGTAGTACTTAATGCTTTTTTGGAGTAAATTCGAATTTTGAAAATACTATTTTTCTAAAAGAATTGGAAAACTTAAGGGCCCTTGAGGGACCTTTTCCCGTTATCTGATCAAAATAAAAAAAATACCAAAATTATTTTTTTTCAAAATGACACTACAATCACCATAGCCGTCATCAAATTTCGAAAAAAATATTTTTTTGGACCCCTCTAGGGGGGGGAGGGGGGGGAACGACGACCCCACTGTTCCAAGGAGGGGGCTCGAGGGTTGGAACGCCTGTCGTGCTGAGGGTAGGCAACCCGCTGCCCCCATTCCAATAAGCAGGCGCCGCTCTCAAATGCGTAAATAGCTTACCCGACCCCCCTGTGCTCACGAGCCCCTTCTGGCACTTCTGGCCCAAACGCGCTGGATTAACACTCCACTCCAGCGCGTCGTGCACCCGGGACCCGCCACCCCGACGCGTCTTCGCACACACACACGTACGCACACGAGCTCGCGCTTGCACACACACACACACACACACACATGCACACATGCACAGCCGGCCTTGGGTTGGGACGCCGCCCGGGGCGTCGGAGTGGCAAAATGTAATTAGGTACAGTGTGGCGCAGGTTTACAGACGCAGCCTTGGGGGAGGCGACAGACACGCAAAGCAGGGCGCCCCGAATGCTCGATGTTTACGGCGTGCTCCAAGCGCACGGCGGGGCGGCCGGCCAGTGACGTCACTCGAGCAACAGATCCAGAGCCGGCTGCCCGGCCGGCCAGTGGCACACAGCCACACAGCTCTGCCCGCAGCGTCCGCAGCATCCCCGCAAACAATTCTTTCGCCCAACTGGGCCGAAATGGGGTTGGGTGGCAGGGATGCTGGGGGACGCGCGGCGGCACGGCGGCGAGGCGAGGGGGCGCGCAGCCCCTCACCGCGCACCAGTACCCAGCCCCCCTGCCCCCCCCCCCCCCCCCCGGCCCGTTCCCATGGCGACTGGTGACGGGTTGACGCGCTTTGCCGCTTCTCCTTGGGCGTTGGTGGGGGCGGGGGGCTGAGGGGCAGGGGGCAGGCTGGCGAGGCGGGCGGGCGGGCGGTCCGAGGGGAGGGGGCGGGGCTGGTGCGCCTGGCTCGGCTCGGCTCTCGGCTCGAACGAACTGTCAGTTGTCAGTTGGCGGCCAGTATTCGCGGGGAGAGGCTGGCTGTGTGTGTGCGCAACGCAGCGCAAGGCTAGCGGCCGCATCGTCCGTAGTCCGTGTCGTGGCCCGGCGAGGCAGTGCTGTGCTCGTCCGAGCCGAATCGCGCACCAGTGCGTCAAGTGTGCACCGCGACAGGAGACGCCGCCCCGTCACGTCCGTGGGATACCTAGTGACCGGCCCGGCTGTCTCTGCCGTCGCGTCGCTGTGTGCATTCGGCCCGATTGATGTAAGTGCCGTCAGTCCGTCCACGCCGTGCCCATATGGTGTCCATGGCGTCGCGGCGGGCGCGGTTCACCAGTGTCCGAGACTCCCCGGCCGGCCAGCGGGCGCCCCGGGGAGGCGAAGCAAGTGCGCCAGCGAGTGCAGCGTGCGGACCGAGGCCGAGCTGGCCGGAGAGAGGCCCTTGTTGTGGTGCTCAGAGTGCTTGGAGGCCAACAGAGTAGTGCTTCTCGTCTCCCTCTGGGCCTGTGCGTGCAGTGGCCGAGGCGAGGTTGAGTGAGTGCAGTGACAAGCTGATGAATCCCAGTGCAGTGTCGGAGTGCAAGTGATGTGATTTGGTGTTGCTGCGGCAAGCCGCGACCCTGTAAGGTGACATGTGGTCCATGGTGGCTCCTGCTGTCTCCTGGTGGCTGTGTGGCATTCGACCGAGAGTAGCGCTGCGTCCATTGTAACCGGGCTGTTTGTTTGTGCTCCCCACCCCTGGCCCCCTCCCCCTCGCACGGACAGTAAGAGGGTAAGTTTTGACACCCGCTCTCTCGGCATGTCGCCTGCCCCGCACCGGCGTAGCGTTCTCGGGTCACCCATATGGGTGGCTGCACTAGGGTCCCGGACTAGTCGGAATCCGGCCGCGTAGAACCGTCTGCCGCTGGTCACGCTCAACGGCAAGTAGGCCTTCCCCGATGACGGCCGCCGCGGCAGTTCGCCGGTTGTTTTGACGCCGTGCCGCGTCCCCATTTGCTTCCCATTCCCCAAGCCGCACCGAGCTCTCGCGATTTCGCATGCGGCGAGGCTGGCCGTATTCAGAACGGACCTGTTACATTTTGGTTTACCCGAACTTTGTCCCCTTTCCTTTCCCGGCGGCGCGCACTGCAATAAGGAGTACTTGTCTCTCTCTCTGGCGCATTGATTATTCGACTTCCGGCCCGTCTGTTGGCGGACTATTGGGGCTCCCCTCCCCGCCCGCCCCGCGTATTGCCCGGCGGCTACGCCCCCGGCTACGCCCTGGCGGCGACGTCACCGCTCGAGCATCTGCCCCGCCAGGGCCGCCAGGCGGGTGGAATTCTCCGCCGTGCTGCGGCCGCCAGGTGGTGCAGATCCCCCTGATTGTCACCCGGACCCACTCCTTGTACCGCTCGGTGTCCGGCAGGGCGCGCGGGTGCGCCTCGGCCAGCCGGAGTTGCTGCTGTTCGCGGTCGATGTCGTGCTGCAGGCGGTCCTGGAGACCGGCAGCAGGCTCATGCCGAAGGCTGCTTTCGCGAGGGGGCAACCACTGAAGAAATCATGTGTCCCCTTGAGTGCCAGAAATCTCTGGAAATTGGAAACCTTCCCCCTAAACAGGCAAAAAAACAAGCAAATTTGGGGCGTGAAATCGGTCGAAATCATGCGGAATCCGACGAAATCTCTCTCCTCTAGAAATCTTGTGTCCCCAAACATACTATTTGGTTGCCCCCTTGTGCTTTCGTCTCTGTCTCTCTCGCTCTCAGGGGCCGTCCCCACGGGTGCGAGAGAGACAGGGCGACGAAGAGGACTCCAATGGCGCGGCGTTGTCCCCTTGCGTGCAGCATTGGCATTGGCTGGCATGCCTCTTTCCGCCTCTGAATTAATTACTGCCCTTCTGCGTGCCAGGGGGGCGGGATGGCCATTCTGCAAGGATTGTTGCCTCGCTTCAGTCAGGATTTTTGTCGCGATGCGGCCAGGGTTTTGGCCCAGCTCCATGGCAATAGTCTGCTGGCGCTGGTTGGGGGAGAAAAGGGGAGGGGGAGGGTGGCAGCACGGCCTGGTAATTGTACGGCCATTCGTTCGGAGCGAGGCACAGCCAGGCTAGCGGAGATGTATGGGACGTTCCAGGAACGGACAGCACAAGGGTCGTTCACATATTACGCAATCACCAAGGCGGGAGGAAGGGAGCAGGACGCTTTGATTCTATGGCTTTAAGCTTGAAGGGTAAAGTTTAGAAATGGTTCCACAGGAGCGGGAGGGGTTGAAAATGGGCCCAAAAGGGGATTACGGTTCCGTGGATGACCGCGCAGCGTGACGGTACTTGGTAGACGCGAAAGTTGCCAACGTACATTGTCAAAGTTGCCTACCTTTCAAGGGGGAGAGCGATCGATCCGCGCCTGCTTTGCGCTAGCGCGTCAAGCGCAGCAGTTGCTTGTTGGCCCTCTCGTGCATTAATTGGTTCGGCTGGTTATCTGTATTGATCCCGGCGGCGGCCGAATAGAGTGATTGCCGTGGCGGTAACGAGCGTGTTTTCCTCCTGTTGGTATTGGCCGGCGTGTTGGCTTTTCCGCGTTCGGCTGCCGCTTCGGTGATTGAAGTTTGACCCGCGGCTCGGCCACCCTGCTCGCCCCCTGGAGCGCTATCGGCATGGCCACTTTCACTCTCACTGCCGATAAGCGAATCCGTTACTCTAGCGGGACTGCGCCCAAGGCAGCCCAAGGCCGCAAGCTGGGTGTGTTTTCGATTGGGTGCCGGCCGGCCCCCCCTGCTCTGCAGCCCCAACAGTGCTCGCTCTCTCTCGCTCTCATGGGGCGTCCCGTGAGGTTGCGAGAGAGACCCCCTGCTCGCTTTCCGAAGGGCCAGTCGAAGCCTATCTAGCGGGCTTGTGTGTCCGTGGGGAGTGCCGTCCTAAGCCGAAGGTCCCCTTGTGTCCGTGCTTCCGAGAGTCGCTCTGTCTCTCTCGCTCTCACGGGGCTCTCGGAATGAGTCTCCAGGACGCGCCTGAGTGGGCCAATGGGTCACCGCGATAGTGCGGCAGGCCTTGCATTTGCCTATCTGCACGCCGACAAGGACGCCTGCCTCGCCGAGTGGGAGTGGGGCCCTTCCGCCCTCGCTTGTCGTCCGCCCAGTGGTGGATCGCGGCCTTTGGTGGAACCTGTTGCCTACTTTCAAAGGCAAAGTGTGGCTTTTTGCCCACCTTTCTGGCGCCTGTCAAGGTGTCGTGCCCGCGCCTGCGTCCGACGCGGCAACGCAGCTCCCCTTTAAGCCCGAAGGCCTGGCCCACTGTGCGCCTCCTGGACCTGCCTTACAGTGAAAATGAGCCATCTCAATCAAAATTAAATCAACTTGCGAAACGGCTAAACTAACCCACCAATTCTCAACAGATTTTTTTTTTAGTTTGATTTGATCTCAGCTGCTTTGTTTTCTATGGGAGAAAACTGTCTGGCATCACTGAGGGGGCCTCCTGATTTGTGGCTGACACGCAATGCCGTGGCGTGCTACGCGCAGCTGCGCGGTGGGACTTCCAAGCCGCACCGCGCCGCACGCACTGGGTGCCTTCATTGTGATCGCCATCGCCGGCCTGATTAAAGAGCAGCAAAAACTGGCGTGACGCCGCGCTCTGGTGCGCCGCGCGGCCGCCAGGCGGCGCGCTAGAGGCGCCTCTAGTTGCTCTAGGCGCCGAGTGCAGCGAGTGCAGTGCGGACAGTTTTCGTGCCTCAACCTTATCTTGGGTGTGGATCGGCGGAAGATGCTAGAAAAACAAAAAACAAAGGTGGATTTTTTATTTGCTCTTGTTGTGTCTGTACAGTTTTTCATGGGGCACTCGAATGGATGCTCTTGCACGAACTGTTGTTTGGGTTGCACCACGTGGGGACACGGCGGTGCTGCCGCTCTGCAACAAGTCGCACTAGAAGGATCCGCTTTGTAACTACTCCGAAAATCAAGGCGTTGTCAAATTGCCTCGTTATTGTGAAGCAATGGTTTTTACCTGGGAGAAATCTGCTTCGCATTTAGTGCCGCTTCCTCGTCGAGTTTCCAAAAAGGCCTTCGTTTTCTTGGTTATGAAGAGGCGGTGATGCGTTTTTTACTGTGCGGCTTGGGTAATATCCGACGACGATGTGTGTGTGGTTCCTGCGCCCCATCCCAGTAGCGGGTTGTGGGCGCACCGCGCGTTGGAGCGGGTTGAATGTAACTTGGGTAACTCCTCCCCCTCCCCTTGCCCGTTGGCGGCCCCACAGCCCCGGCGGACCGGTGCTTGACTGGTGGCCCCTGCCGGACCGGCTGGCGGCCGCGCGGGTCGTTGCGTCATTTTGCGCGCTCTGGTATGCGAAGATCCACCGGACCGGCCGCGCTGGGACTGGTCGGTGCGCGCCGCGGCCGGCCTCCCCGGCGGCAATGCCAATGCCGGCTCCTAAAGTAGGCCCTTTTGTCTACTTACAGTAGCAAAGTTTGGATTTAGCCTACCTTTCAGGCGGCTTTCTAGGTGCTATGAGAGGAGGGGGGGCGCTCTCTGCCCCCTCTGCATCCGCGCCTGCTGTAGAGGCGGGCTTAAATTAATTGGCCAGTCGGCGTGTGCGAGAGAGTGCATTGGTGACAACTGGACACCGGCGCGCCTTGAATTTGAAACGCTGCTTATGAGTCGGCGGCGCTGAGCGGGCCGCCTTGCCTTCTCGCCTTCTCGCCTTGGTTGGAGATAGTTGCACCGCCATTTAGGGAAAGTCGCGAAACGCGTCGATATTTTCGCAAGGCCAGCCGCCGAATGCAAATCCGGCCTTCTGACGCGAGAGGCGGTGACGGCGTGTGGCTTGACGTCCGCGCTGCCGCCGTGGAGGCCCTGAAGGCCCTGAAGGCCCTGAAGGCCCTGAAGGCCCTGAAGGCCCTGAAGGCCCTGAAGGCCCTGAAGGCCCTGAAGGCCCTGAAGGTCGTGAAGGCCCTGAAGGCCCTGAAGGTCCTGAACCTGGAGGCGGTGACGGCTTGACGTCCGCGCTGCCGCCGTGAAGGCCCTGAAGGTCTTGAAGGTCCTGAACCTGGAGGCGGCGCTCGGCGAGAGAGCATGCTCACGAGTTGTTTGCTGAACGATAAAATATATAGTCAAGCCGTCTGCACCCAAGTGCCTTCATTTTCTCTGGAAGCCGCGAAAGGTCACCGTCCGTGCCGCCGCGCCACAGGCCGCCAACCTTTGCACTCCCGATTCCCGAAATATCGGCGACTGGGCCGGCCGGCCGGCGGACTGGCGGCGGCCAAAGGCCTTGGCCAAATCCAAATCGGAGTAACTTGCCGGGAGACTTCCTTGTTTGTCAGTGCTGCTCTGCGTGACGAGTGTCTTTGGCTGGTCCTTGCGCCGTGTAGTACGTCCTTGTCACTCGCATGCTGCGCGCCGAAAGCGAGACGAAGCGGCGGCCGGCACGTCGTCTGTGTTGACACTTGCACTCTTTCCTTTCACGCGTGGATGGCGGCGGCCACCACACGACGCCATTTGCGGAGAAAATAACTTTTCCCGCTGCTCGGGCTGCGTTTGGGATCGGCCACGGGCTGCGTGGCCGGCCGGCTGACGTCTCGCGTTTCGTACGTCACTTGCGCTTTGCTGGTGACTGACCGGCCCACTGTACTCGCCGCCGGTGAGGACGCACTGTATGCGCTGCGATGGTGACTGACCGACCGGCCCACTGTACTCGCCGCTGGTGAGGACGCACTGTATGCGCTGCGCTGGTGACTGACCGGCCCACTGTACTCGCCGCTGGTGAGGACGCACTGTATGCGCTGCGCTGGTGACTGACCGGCCCACTGTACTCGCCGCCGGTGAGGACGCACTGTATGCGCTGCGCCGGGCCTTGGGTCTTGAGGTTCATCACATGAGCTGCCCGGTGCAATCTGACGAGGGCGTTGCGTTGACGCGGCCACGATCGGCGGCGCGGCCGGCACGCCGGGCGGGGGTTCGACTGCCGAACGTTCGTCTAACCGTTTCCCGTTTTGTGTGTTGCAGTGCGGCTCCCTCCGCGTGTGCGCCGAGCGGCTGCGTCGGTGCGGGATGGAGTCGCTGAGCGGCAAGCCTCAGCAGAGGCTGTCCGTGCTGAGCTTCGAGCAGGTGCAGCGCCTGAGCGACATGATGGACGAGGTGGTGTCCATCCACGGCCGCGGCAACTTCCCCACGCTGGAGGTGCGGCTGCGTGACCTGGTGGCCGTGGTGCGCTCCAAGCTGGAGGCGGACATGCCGGTGCGCGACATCCGCCTCAACGGCGGCGGCGCCAGCCACGTCCTGGCCTCGGACCCGCAGCCCTACAACGACCTGGACCTCATCTTCGGCGTGGAGCTGTCGGCGCCGCGGAACTTCGACCGCGTCAAGGCGGCCGTGCTGGGCTCGCTCATGGACCTGCTGCCCGAGGGCGTGAGCAGGAAGCGCATCACCACGTGCTCGCTCAAGGAGGCCTACGTGAGCAAGATGGTCAAGGTGAACCACGACGGCGACCGCTGGTCGCTCATCTCCCTGGGCAACTCGCGCGGCCACAAGAACGTGGAGCTCAAGTTCGTCGACACCATGAGGCGCCCCTTCGAGTTCTCGGTGGACTCGTTCCAGATCGTGCTGGACTCGCTGCTGCTGTTCTACGAATGCTCCGACCTGCCCATCAGCGAGAACTTCTACCCGACCGTGGTGGGCGAGAGCGTGTACGGCGACTTCCAGGAGGCCCTGTACCACCTGCAGAAGAAGCTGATCGCGACGCGCTGCCCCGAGGAGATCCGCGGCGGCGGCCTGCTCAAGTACTGCAACCTCTTGGTGCGGAACTACCGGCCCGCCCGGTCCGACATGAAGGCCCTGGAGCGCTACATGTGCTCGCGCTTCTTCATCGACTTCCCGGACATCGGACAGCAGCGCGCCAAGCTGCAGAGCTACCTCACGAACCACTTCGTCGGGCGCGCCGAGGAGGCCCTGCGCTACCGCTACCTGCTGCTGCTGCGGCGCGTGGTGGAGCAGAGCACGGTGTGCTTGATGGGGCACGAGCGCAGGCAGACGCTGCAGCTGATCGAGCAGCTGGCGGGGCTGGTGCTGAGTCAGGAGCAGGCCCTGCAGGCCCGCATGCAGGGCGGCCCCCAGGCGCAGGGCCCCACCGCCCTGGTGTACACCCAGCACGGCTACTTCTACGCCCCCGTCATCCCCAGCTACACGGCCTGCTCGTGCTCGTGCAACGCCCCCGCCGGCTGGATGGCCGCGTGCTCGTCGTGATCTAACTCCGTCTCTCTCTCTCTCATATCCGGAACACAATTTTTTTTTTCTTACTCTATTTCCCTCCCCTATTTCGGGCCGGGCATCCCGATCTCACCGGCCACAAAGTCTATCGTACCTGGCGAATCTTAGGTTAAGTCTTGACTGTAAAGTAAATCATCACTGAAAAAGTGAGTCTTTTTTTTTTTATTTGTTTCAAATAGCGCGCTGGCTGATAGCCGCTTAGGTTGCTGGCAAAAGTCCCATTCCAAAATAAAAATGATGTGAAAAGGTGACAACTGTATCAAAATGAGTGATGGATTTAGATTAAGGCGAAAGTTAGTGGCTCAAGACTGGGACCTATTTATCTTAATTTATAGTAGTTAGAGGTTTTGTTTATTGAAAGCTGAGCCCTGAAGCACCATATGATACAGGGTGACACAATACATGGCCATGTTTGTTCGTGATATAGTGACGCGTGCGCTGCGCAACTGGTGCGCAAGAGGGAGGGTGGCCGGGACCTTCTAGTCAGTCGGGCTTCTTACAGCCAAGAGTCTTGCAAAGATTTGCATTTTCTTAATCTTGAGTTTTATTTCATGTGTGTTAATTTTTTTTTTTTGTCGTTTTGGTGTATATCCTCTTAAGTGCACTCCGTTGCACATTGATAACAATTGAGGTACCTTTTTTGCAGTAATTATGTTTTATTGTAATTTTGGTGTAAAAGCCATTGTAATTTTTAACGCATACGTTGCATTATTTTATGTGTTGGTTGGACTGACACGTGTTGCCCGCGGCGCCTCCTGACCCAGCCTCGCGCAGTGCATGGGCCCATTGCACTCGTTGCTATACTTTAAAATGTATAAAATGAATAAAAATATAAAAATGTTCCTTATTAGCGTGTTATGTGCAGGGGTCCAAGTGTGGCTCACGAGAATTATTGTGACGATGAGCAAATATGTTATCAATGAGGTTTTAATGCATACTTTGTTCTTTGGTCACACTACTGGGCCTGACCGATATGATATATGTAAATGTTATAAGTGAAAACCGTGAAATTTTTTTAAAAATCACGAGTGGATAAGTATAAAGACCTTTGATGCAGGCATACTTGCAATGCACATGGGACAGTGATTTTCTACGTTTTAGGTAGATGATGTATTTCTCGTTAATTATTATTAACTAATGAAGGTGGCACTTCGTCGCATAGTCATTAAAAACTCTTTGCATTTTCTTGGCATTAATTCGTAGCGTTTCGCTGCCAGTTTATTCCCTAAAGTAAACAAAATCTGAGAAAGATGATGTACTGTCTTGTAGGCGACGCTTGCAGCAGTAGCTCATAGCGGGCCTCAAATTTTACTCAATAAGTTTGTAGAGAACTTTCTCTTTCTGTAATTTTATTTACGTGCCAAAAAAAGTGAATATTGTGATTGTACGGTGGCGGCTGTGCCGGGGCGCGGTTGTTTCGATTCGATGTACAATTATCATGTACACTATGCATGATTTACTTTTGTAAATTCTAATAAGTCAATGTAGTTTCTCTTTTTCTAATTATTATGTTGTAGATTGTGGCGCTGCCCGCTGTTGCGCGGCCCTGTGCTGTCGGGCAGCATCTGTCCTGTATCTCAGACTTGTAATATAATTGTACTTACGCCCAGAGCAGGTTGTGCTGTGACTATAGGCTGCAAACCGCCGCCCCTGGTTGTGATTGTCAAATAAAATTTACTGAAATTTATTTTTGACTTTAAAAAATGATATCTGAAAACCAAATAAAAATTGTAAATAAATGCTGACGTTGTGTTCCTCATTTTCCTATCCTTTCACGAGGGCAATAATAGAATTGTCATCGGAGTGCACAATGGAATTGGTCCCATGGACAAAATGATACACGATTAGTACACCTCAATCCAATACACGAACTTTCCTGGGTGTTGTGGCCAAGCTTTGTGGCCTAGTGGTACTTAGGCTGTGGCGACGCGTCCACCAATGCAATGGGCTGAATAGGCACAACGAGGCGGAGGCACATCGGGCTAATTATTGGGGCCCGCCGCCGCCCCGCCCCTCCGTCTTCGTTGGTCGGCGTCGGCAGCACTTCGAGGCGCCGGCAATTGGGAAATAGTCGCCCAGCGGCCGGCTAGCTGGCGCTCGCGAGTCGGAACAAAAGCAGATTGTAGTGTAGCGGGCGGCCAAGTGGCGCCTCAAGCCTGAAATAACCGCCGTGGCAGTGTAGGCGTGGGTTGGGGTGGGTGCTCGGCGCGCTGACAGCACGCCGTCGGCCGGCGTCGGGGTGCAGCCGAGGCTTCGAGGCCACCGATTATGTTTTTAAAGCGGTTTACAAATGTAATCCAGTGTTGCGCCGGCGACGCCGCTGCCTCCGCCCCCATGGCACCCTGTGGCACCGCGCGGCGCTGCAAATGACCTGACATTTACACGGGTGCCAGAAGGAGGTGGAGGGGCATCCTGTTGAGGCGCGGGCCGGTAGGGGGCAGGGGCAGGCAGGGGCCTTCTAGACCCCGCAGCCGTTTGGCCGCAGTTCAGCTGCTTACAGATGCGCGAAGTGCAGCGCGCCGCTGCGGTTCAAATCGATTGATTGATTTTCAATTAGGCTCCAATAATCGCCGCCCTGGTTTGGGAAACTATCGGCGCGGGGCGCGAGGCCGCGATGATCGAATGCAAGCTTTCCGTGTCGCGCAGGGCTTGGCTCGCTTGCAGCAGCTTGCTGTCACACACTGTTGGTCCTACGCAGAGCCTCGAGGCCCAGCAAACAGGATTCAGGCCGGGCGAGGCGCGGGGTGGCGGCGGTGGGCTGCCATCACATCAAAGCACAGAGCACACAGGGCGATTCATTCGGATTCAGAACAGTAGCATGCATTATGTATTATTTAGGGGAGTCCAAAGCTGTGCGCCGCAAATGTAGGCGAAAATTCCCATCATCCCGCCACCAGCGTGGAAAGGGTTGCCAACCTCAGCCTGCGCCTGCCCAGACCGCCCGGTGGCATGCTTAGGTTGACAAATTTCTTCACACCGGTGCTTCATTATAATTTTTGCCTATTTATCTGGTAACACTGGTCGTCAGAGGCCGTTTGGCTGCCTACCGTCCAGGCTCTGCAAAAGAGGGAACCCAAGGCTCATGCAAAACGGGTCCTTCGGTCCGAAGCGGCAAAGTGTCAGGGAAGTCGGTTTCGCCAGCTCTTTTCACCACAGCGTGTGCTGTCACAGAACCTCTGCAAAAAGGCACTAAATCACATGTTTATTGCCGATATGCCCAGCCGCCCGGAGGAAATCATTAAAATGCGTTCTTATTTGTCGATCGCACTGCCCTAATGGGGCGTGCCCCGGGTAAAGACATACTAACACAGACACACTGACACACAGACACTCGGTGGCCGCGATGATGAAGGAAAGTCACAGACACTTGGTAATTCAAGGTAAGTCACTTGAGACGGCCGGCTAGAGTAGGTCGCGTTCGGAAACAAGACCGGCAGGCAGTCCTCCCCCTAATTGCGCGTGCGCGTGCGAGAGAGAGAGAGAGAGAGAGAGAGAGAGAGAGAGAGAGAGAGAGAGAGAGAGAGAGAGAGAGAGAGAGAGGGACGGTGCGATCCTCTCACGTGCGCGTGCCATGCCCATCACCGCAGTGCGCGGTGCTGTTCGAGCAAGCAGTCGAATGCAAAGATGGGCACCCACCCCCACTCCGCCGCAGCCACAACACTAGGCTCATTCCGAGCAGTGCTTTCGTCGCTGTCTTCTCTCGCACTTATAAGGCATGGTCCATGAGTGCGAGAGGGACAGAGCGACGGAAGCACTGTTCGGACTCAGACAACAGCCGCCACTTCTAAGGCCTCTTCCAACTACACGTGACACAGCGGGGGCGCCTGTTGGGCCTTGTGGCCTGTGGCGACCCCCGAGAGGGTGGGGTCTGGGGGTGGGCCAAGGGTGTGGCTTGGGAGTGGGGCCTCGTCTGCCCCCGTGGGTTGGGGTAGGCGGCCGGCCAGCCCGACGTCACTCGTGCCGTTTTCACTTTCAGAGTAGGCGATGTGCCGCGCCGCACGTTTGGCACCCTGCATCCGCGAGAGGGGGGTCTCCGTCTCTGGGCCCGGCGGACCACACCCCGGACGACACCCAGGACAACACCCCGGCCCGGACAACACCCCGGACAACACCCCGGACAACACCCCTGACAACACCCCGGACAACACCCCGGACAACACCCCTGACAACACCCCGGACCACACCCCGGACCACACCCCGGACAACACCCCGGACAACACCCCTGACAACACCCCGGACAACACCCCGGACAACACCCCTGACAACACCCCGGACCACACCCCGGACAACACCCCCAACACGCTGCCCGCCCCACCGAGCAGCAGCCAGAAGCACAGGTGTCACCGCGATAAAGTACTCCCGTTCTTGGTTACCCTCCCGGAGTACACCACCCCTAGGGTAAATGTACTCCCCCTTGGGGTGGGGTACATTATCCCTAGGGCAGATGTACTCCCCCACCACCAGGGGGGGGGGGAGTACATCGACCCTAGCGATTTTGTACTCCAGGGGGAGTACATATACCCTAGGGGTAATGTACTCCCCCCGGGGGAGTACAAAATCCCTAGGGAAAATGTACTCCCCCAAATGTGTAATTATGGCATTTGCAGTGTTCTCAATCAGTTTCTGCTTTAAAAACACCAATTTGTCACCAAATTTGGTAGGAAAATCCTGGATCCGCAACTGCGCTGAGCCGCACCTGCGTGCAGCGCGCAAGGGCACAGCGATAAAATCAAATAAGAATTATGCCTGCCGGAAAGCAGGCATGGGCACGGTACTCCACAATCGGTACCGCAGTACTTTACCGGTACTACCGAAAAATATGGTACCGCGGTACTTTACCGGTACTACCGAAAACTATGGTACCCCGGTACTTTACTGGTACTACCGAAAACTATGGTACCGCGGTACTTTACCGGTACTATCGAAATTTTCGGTGCCGCGGTACTTTACAGGTACCTTCGAAAGTACCGACGGTACTTGTCGTACCCACGGGTACCGCGGACTCCATGCGCTGCAAACCGCTGTACAGCGGCGCATCCAACAAAAGAACTTGGAGGGAAAAAAAAAAGAAGAAAAAATGGGGGCCCTTCTCCCACCTCCCCACACAGTAGGGAGGACCGCCTGCAACTTCGGTGGATCGGGGGAACCGGTGCATTCCAGGCGGCGACCCCAGGGGTTCTCATCTGATGTGGGCCGGGTGAAGGGCGGGGGTTGAGAGCCTTTGGTTTTCGCGGGGTGGTCAGTGGTACCCACAGTGGTACCCCCGCTGTCCGGCGCTCTCTACCGAACATGCAGTGTGAAGGGCCAGCTTCAAAGGACTTATCAACTCCAAACCGACGAATCAGAATGGACCCACTCGCGACCAATTGCGAGTGGCTGGAACGACCGGGGATCGAACCAGTGCCGAGGCCAATCCGCCGAAGCGGACTGCTTTTTAGACACCCAAGCATAGTGGACGACAAATGATCCAGACCACTACGCTATCACGACTGCACGTCTGCCGAGTGTCGGACGACGGGTTTGAGTCGCATTGGGATGAGGGAGGCAGTCGTAAAATGTATTGAAATGTTGGGATTCGATCCCCGGACCTTACTGTTCAAGTCCGACGCCTTAGCGATCTCAGCCACCACGGCTCATGGTAGATGCGGCGTCAGCCGGGCTCTAGACGCGGCAGGGATGGAGCCGCAGTGAGCGGGTCATTCGAAAAATGTTGAGAAAAAGTGGGACTCGATCCGTCGACCCCGGTACCGGGAACCGACGCCTATACCACCTCGACCACCACGGCCTATGATTGGGGACGGGTAATGTCAACGCCTTTGAACCGCACTGGGAGTGCGGTCCGCACTGCCGCACTCCGAGTGCGGCTCAAAAGACATGACATCACTTGGCCTAATCATAGGCCGTGGTGGTCGAGGTGGTATAGGCGTCGGTTCCCGGTACCGGGGTCGACGGATCGAGTCCCACTTTTTCTCAACATTTTTCGAATGACCCGCTCACTGCGGCTCCATCCCTGCCGCGTCTAGAGCCCGGCTGACGCCGCATCTACCATGAGCCGTGGTGGCTGAGATCGCTAAGGCGTCGGACTTGAACAGTAAGGTCCGGGGATCGAATCCCAACATTTCAATACATTTTACGACTGCCTCCCTCATCCCAATGCGACTCAAACCCGTCGTCCGACACTCGGCAGACGTGCAGTCGTGATAGCGTAGTGGTCTGGATCATTTGTCGTCCACTATGCTTGGGTGTCTAAAAAGCAGTCCGCTTCGGCGGATTGGCCTCGGCACTGGTTCGATCCCCGGTCGTTCCAGCCACTCGCAATTGGTCGCGAGTGGGTCCATTCTGATTCGTCGGTTTGGAGTTGATAAGTCCTTTGAAGCTGGCCCTTCACACTGCATGTTCGGTAGAGAGCGCCGGACAGCGGGGGTACCACTGTGGGTACCACTGACCACCCCGCGAAAACCAAAGGCTCTCAACCCCCGCCCTTCACCCGGCCCACATCAGATGAGAACCCCTGGGGTCGCCGCCTGGAATGCACCGGTTCCCCCGATCCACCGAAGTTGCAGGCGGTCCTCCCTACTGTGTGGGGAGGTGGGAGAAGGGCCCCCATTTTTTCTTCTTTTTTTTTTCCCTCCAAGTTCTTTTGTTGGATGCGCTGCTGTACAGCGGTTTGCAGCGCATGGAGTCCGTGGTACCCGACGGGGCATGCACTTGCGTAATATAGTCGTGTCGCTCAATCCGTAATAGTGCGCGGCTGCGCGCCCGCTGACAGGACCGACGGTACTTTTCGTTACTTTACTCGCAAATCGGTACCGCGCTACTTTTCCGGTCCCTTTCGCGTCATCAGCACTGCGGTGCCGGTACTTTACCCAAAAAAGTACCGCGGTGCTGGTATCGCGGTACTTTACTTTCCTGCCCATGCCTGCCGGAAAGTCGTCAAAATGGAGGCTGGGGTTATAAATGTTTGTCTTGCACAGTGGGCCAGAAGACCGACGGAGGCGGTAAAAATCCCGGACGGGTTTTGAGCTGTACATTTGACTCGAACTGAACAGGACCCCACCAATAGATTCCTTGTTCGGAGGGCAATCCATTGGTGGGGTCACACGTTCGGTTCGAGTCCCATTTAGCGACTCTGGAGCTCAAAAAACCCATCCGGGATTTTGACCGCCTCCGCTGGTCTTCTGGCCCACTGTTCGGTGCTAGCAGAGGCGCTTGCCTTGTTTGGGGAACGCACTGGGCAACACCGACAATTTTTTTTCGAGGGGGCAACCACTAAAGAAATCATGTGTCCCCTTGAGCGCCAGAAATCTCTGGAAATCGGAAATCTTCCCCCAAAATAGGCAAATACCAAGCAAATTTTGGGCGTAAAATCGGTCGAAATCTTGCGAAATCCGACGAAATCTTATTCCACAAGAAATCTTGTGTCCTCAAACATACTTAGTGGTAGCCCCCTCGATTTTTTTTATTGTTTACCTACAATCAGTGATAAGATGTATATTTTTAGGTAGCAAACACAATTAAGCGCACCAAACTCTACTTCCTAGCACTGGGATAGGTTTTCACCTTAACCAAGCCGCATCCCTGACAGTAATCCAGAAATTGTAGAAGATGGGGCACTGCTAGGCTTCTGGGCAGCCAGGTAAAGCAGACGCGGCCCACAACTTCAATTTTCGTGCAAAATTTGGTTCCTTACAAACAAAAACTGATTGAGAACACTGCAAATGCCATAATTACACATTTGGGGGAGTACATTTTCCCTAGGGATTTTGTACTCCCCCGGGGGGAGTACACTATCCCTAGAGATTTTGTACTCCCCCCCTAAGGTGGGGTACAAAATTCCTAGGGATTATGTACTCCCTACCTCGAGGGGGGGGGGAGTACATTTTCTCTGGGGATTTTGTACTCCCTAGGGAGTACATTTTCCCTAGGGATTATGTACTCCCCCCCCCTAGAGGTGGGTGAGTACATTTTCCCTGGGGATTTTGTACTCCTAGGGGAGTACACTATCCCTAGAGAAAATGTACTCCCACCCCCTCGATGTGGGGGAGTACATAATCCCTAGTGATTTTGTACCCCACCTAAGGGGGGGAGTACATCTGCCCTAGGGATAGTGTACCCGGGGGTACCTCATCCCGGGAGTAAAATAACACGGTTACACCGGTACTCAGCCGAACTGCACTGTTCATCCGCCGCGGCCATCGAGACCTTTGACACTGTGCGACTAAAAATAGCGCCCGCTTGGGGGCCAGCCTGTGGGCCAGGTCGGGGTGGCGCTTGGTGCGGGGCGCGGTGGAGAGGGAGGCAGCCGCCTCGCCAGCCTCGCCTGAGCAAGCCGTCATGGAGGCGCGGCGCGCGGCGGCGGGGAATGCAAAAGGAAAGCAAACAGCGCCTTTCTCGTCTTCCTGGCGGAACTCCGGAAGAGGGTCAGTCCGGCCTGAGGCATGGCCTTCGCGCCGAGGCAGCCGAGCCGGCGCAGCCCTGGGAGCGCTTGCTTGTTGACTGGTTCGGAATGTCGCCAGGACACGCCCACCGGACGCGTGACGCGCCTGCGTGTCACGCTGCCGTGACGCACTGTGACGCGGCGTGGCGCGGAGGAAGGCGCGCAAAGGACGCGGCGAGAACGGAAAACACAGCGACCAATTTCAGGGCTTTTTTTTATTTTGCAATTTCTGTTCCAGCGGGGCTCGCCCCGTCAACGACGGTCTTGTCGAGCAGGTCGTGCCGGGCGATCGTCCCCGCCTGGACTGGCCGCGTCGTAAAACGTAAAGCGAGTCCAAGGTCACCAGGAGCCTGGTCGACCGGGCCGACCGCGTGCCAGGCAGCCACTGTCTCCCTGCGAACCGCGAGCGAGTTGTTGTTCTCTTACGACTGAAACTGGTTCGCAGTTCGCACAGCGCCTCTGGACGGTTGGCCGCGGAAAGCGCTTTCCTGGGGTGAGTGGGCAGAGCGGGGTGGGGGCAGACGGTCTGCCGCAGACCCAAGGCCGCCGCCGACGGTGGCCGTGCGGTGCCGGCCTGCCGAGGACGGAGCACGCCGATGGTGTGTCCCTCCGACGCGCCGCACCCCGCGGTGGGTCCAGCCGGCGGCCACGGAGACCTAAATGCACGGCGGGTGACGCGGCTCCGAGCAAGACGAGCACGCGGCGGAGTGGCAGTCGACTCGCGCGGCCGGCCCTGCCGCACCCAAGGCTCGCACAACGGCCTCCTCCTACTGCTGCTGCGCGAAGCGCGAACAAAGAGACGGGGTGCTGTCTCCCTCGTGCAGGCGGTGCAGTGCAGCCCCTGCCTGGCCGGCTTGCCGCGGCGCCGCGGCGCTCCACTCCGCGACCTTGGCCCCGTTGGCGCGGCGCACCATGGCGTACGCTGCAGCGGCCAGCCCGCCAGCCAGCCCGCCAGCCAGCCAGCCAACCAGCCCGCCAGCCAGCCCGCCAGCCAGCCAGCCAGCCAGCCAGCCAGTCCTCAGCCCCTGCCGTGAGGGGCAGTGAACGCGCCGCGCCGCGCCGCATGGCGCGTCTCCCGCCTCAGAGCAATAGCTCATCAAGTTGGTCCAATTATTTCCGGAATATATTCCAACTAAATCCAGCCAACGTTTACATTATTTTACAGCTAGGCCTCAATAATTTTCTTAAATCGACGAACAACCCAAATACATCAACTTTTTGAAATGCTGTACTGAGAGGGCAGTGGGAGATGCACCGGGACGCAGCACTCCACCGCGCGGACGCGACACTGAACCGGTGGCCGGTCGGCCGCGGCAGCCCCACGTGCGTCACCGCGGCGTACTTGATGGCGGCACAGAGTGCAAGCCGAGCGCGGGCCGCCCCGGGGCAGGCGGCGAGCCGGAGGTAGACGAGTATCGACGAGCATCCGGTGTGCGATACGACGGCGACCCGCGCCACCTTTACTTTCTTGCGTTCTACCCGCCCCGCCCCGCCCCGCCCCACCGCCGCCCTGCCCTGCCTCTACTCCGCGGCGGTATTTGGGACGAGGTCGAGTCGAACTAAAGTACTCGGGTAGGTACTCGGTCTGTTCGCGAAGTACGTTGCGGTGTGTGTACGTGTATGAGCGCGGAATAGGCGAGAGTGTGTTTGTGGCGTGTGTGTGTGTGTGAGAGTGAAATAGTTCGAGTGTGAGTATATGTGTGTGGCCGAGTGGGGGGGGGGGCGTCACGTATCTAAAACCCAACATGCAATTCACCTGCCTGGAATATATCAACTGATGTGAATGACAAAGGCTTTGATCGGCTGGTCCCCCTCCCCTCCCCCTTGCAACGACACACGGTCCACTTTATTATTCAAAGAAAGAGTGGTTAGTAATTGGTCGCTGCGCGTTGCTGCGCTGCGCGGCGACCTTTCACTCGGTGGCTGTGGGCCCCACCACCGCCTCGGACCGGCCGGCCAAAGCCCGCGGCCCGATCCAGAGAGCTGGGCGGGCCGGGTTAGCCGCGGCGGGACGCTGAGGCTGCTCGAGGCGTTCAGAGCGCCTGCCTCGGCTACCGGTTAGCCGCGGCAGGACTTGAGGCTGCTCGAAGCGTTCAGAGCGCCTGCCTCGGCTACCGGTTAGCCGCGGCGGGACTTGAGGCTGCTCGAGACGTTCAGAGCGCCTGCCTATCGGCTACCGGTTAGCCTTACGGGTAAATGCATTTTGTTTTTGCGACTGCGGCGGTTAGCGTTCACCAGGCTCTCAACGAAACGAGAAGAATATTTTTTTTCTGCATCCTTGGGCGTTCTGAACCGCCACCAGGCCTGACGCGTAAACGGGCGAGATATGGAAGGCGGCCGGCAGACAAGAGTCAAGGCCAAGGATATCGTTGTGGTGCGCCACCGGAGCAGCGGCAGCAGCGGCAGCAGCGGTGGCAGCGGTAGCAGCGGCAGCAGCGGTAGCAGCGGTAGCAGCGGCAGCAGCGGTAGCAGCGGTAGCAGCGGTAGCAGCGGTAGCAGCGGTAGCAGCGGTAGCAGCGGTAGCAGCGGCAGCAGCGGCAGCAGCGGCAGCAGCGGCAGCAGCGGCAGCAGCGGCAGCAGCGGCAGCAGCGGCAGCAGCGGCAGCAGCGGCAGCAGCGGTAGCAGCGGCAGCAGCGGTAGCAGCGGCCCGCCGCTTGACGCCTCGACCCAGAGACTCGGCGCGAGGGAGCACGCGGCCCGGAGTGCAGCCAGCGCCGTGCAGGTGCGGCCCCGCCCTGGCCCGCCCTGCCCCGCCCCGCCACGCCAGTTCAAGCAACGTGTTGGCAACGTGATAACGCCATCATTTCCTGCCCGTCGTCCCGTATATATTCTTTCTTGTTTTGCTCGGGCCGGCGTGGTCCCGACCCGAGTGCAGCGCCAAACGCCAAACGACCCCCGAGACTACGTCACGACGTCGACATGGCCCCTCCAGGGCACAACTTGCAATCATCTCTGCCATCGCGCGCTGCAGCTAGTTTTATTTATTTTTCTTCGCACTCCCACCCGACCACCGCACGCGCACGCTCCACAGCTGTAATTAGCCTACACTGTGCGCCAGGCCGGCCGTAAACCCGGATCCGCAGTGTCGACACAGCGGGCGCGGCGCGGAGGAGAGGTGCAGCCACTGATACATTTTGCGTAGCTTAACCCGGCCCCAAGATCACCTCCCCGGCCGTTGCTCCGCTCCTACGCCGTTGAGAAATTGGCATGCTGCATCAAGCTGGTGGCACGAGTGCACTCGGCTCGGAGGTGGGCGCGGCGTTGCGCCACGGGATAGACAAGGCAGAAAACACCGGCAAGGCTGCCAAAGATACAAGAGTCTTGCAACGGCGCGGGCCTGCCGCTGCCCTGCCTGCCCTGCCGCCAGCCGGGCGGTAAACATGTCAGGACACTTTGGCGCATCGCGGGGCCTGCAGCCTGCAGCCCGCTCCGCGGCTCCGCGCACACCTGTGGGCGCTGCTCCAGCCAGCCAGCCAGCCCATCCCACAGCACGCGCTGGAGTGTCCAGCCGCCTGAGATGTCGTTCATGACATTTGCAGGCCTCCCGCGGGCAGCGTTTGCAACACCCACCACTGCTTACCATGTTCGCCCCCCACCACCACGGCGCCCGCAGGCTGCACGCGGCGCGCTGTGCGCCCTGCAGTCCGAACAACAGCGCTCCGTCTCTCTCGCACGCCCCAACGGGACGCCCCAACGGGACGGCCCGCGACGCGCACGGGCTGCTCGGCCTGCTGCTCGGCTGCCGAATGCATTAGCGTCGCGTGCCGCTCCTCCGCGCCGCCATGCTCGCCCAGGACAAGGCGACTCATTGCTGTCCTGGAGACCCTCCCGTCAGAGACGCGCAGGCCAGCGCTTGTTAGTCCCGTGGAGGCAAAGGCACCCTGCGTCAGGCTAGCGGGCGACCGCTGCGCCGCTCGAGAGACGCTGACCTGTGTAGCCTCGCGCGGGGCGGATTCAGGCCGCCTGCTCCGCATGGGACTACCAGTCGTCTATGATTGGCCGAGAGGGTCCCCCTCTGCGCATCTCTGACGGGAGGGTCTCTATGCTGTCCTCCTCATGCGTGCGGTTTCCTTGAACGCCTGGAGGGTAGGCCGTGCCGCCGGGCAGCGGTGCATGGACCCGGCCGGTTGCCTGCCCGGACTTCGCAGGCGCTTGGACCCGCAACGCCGAGCCACGGCCGAGCCACGGCCGAGCCACGGCCGAGCCACGGCCGAGCCACGGCCGAGCCACGGCCGAGCCACGGCCGAGCCGCCGCCGGAGAGGAAGAGAGGCCACCCACGTCTCAGTCTTGACACCTTCGGCAGCGCAGAGGACTGGTTGTCAGTCCAGTCATCACCGGACACCAGAGACTGCCAGAGGTGTCGTAATGGCCGGCGCCACAGAAATGCGCGCGGAACGCACCAACGGAACGGGGTCGCCGTCATAAAATTCGCCGGGGTTCGATTTCGTCAAACAACCTGAAATAGGCAAATGCCGCCAACTTGCGTACGTGATTTGTACGATTTGGACAGCCGAGGATGGAAAGCCATGCGGGCGCGCTTCGCGTCCCGCCGGGCGACTGGTTCCGAACAGGACTTTGGTTGCCCCGTCCCTCTCGCGCTCATGCGGCGTGAAACCAGGGGGTAGCAACACGGCACTTTTGAGCGCTCCATGCGGTAGCGAGGCCCGGCCCCCCACCACCGCCCCAGCCGGTGCCGGTCTGTTGTGAGCTTAGCTAACCTCTCAGAAAAACACTGTTTTCGTCCGTTATTTGGTGGCAAGTCAGTCTCGTTTGTAGTCAGTTCCCTCCTTAATTTTGTTTTCTTTCGATCAAGCACAAAAGATATTTTCTTTGTGACAAAATCGCAGAGCATTTTTGCTAAAGCGAAACGTCTACGCGGCGCGGCGCCGCGGCCAGTTGCTGCGGCTCGCATCAGCAAAACTGCTCTATGATTTTGGCACAAAGAAAATATCTTCTGCGCCTGATCGAAAGATAACGAAATGAACGAGGGAACTGACTACAAACGAGACTGACTTGCCACCGAATAACGGACGAAAACAGTGTTTTTCTGAGAGGTTAGCTAGGCTCACAACAGACCGGCACCGGCTGGGGCGGTGGTGGGGGGCCGGGCCTCGCTACCGCATGGAGCGCTCAAAAGTGCCGTGTTGCTACCCCCTGGTGAAACAGAGCGTCCCGTTCGGATCAGCCTGCCGGCCACCGGGACCCTTTACCTAATAATTGGCGTTGCAGCACGGCGTCGTCGTCGCCGCTCGGCCGTCGCCATAACGACGAGCAGCCAATCGAAGCCCTTCACCGCGTGTTGCGTCCCAGCCGCCGCCGGCCTGCTGCAGCATGCTGCCTCGCCCCGCCGCTCTGTCTCTATCGCACCCCTGCGGAGCGCCCTATGCGTGGAATAGGGACAGCGACGAAGCGATCTTTCAGAATGGCTCGCCTGGTGGATGCGGCCGGGTAAGGAAATGCCACGAGGCGCTGGCGCCTGCCACCATTGTCGGGGCCGAGGGGTGAATCACTAGTGTACTCATGTGTACAAATCGGCCCGTACTCAGTGTACTCACAAGTTTAAATAGGACAAAATTTGCTTATTTTTAGCACGATTTGGCGTTGTATGTCGTCTGCGACGCTAGATAAAGCCTAAAAACGTTTCAAAATGTGAAATTTGCGAGTTTTGTGAGGTGTCCTTACCCGTGCTCATGGACACATGTGTACACCAAAACACTGAGCGATTCACCCCTCAGTCGGGGCTCGCGTCAACGTATTCGACGGCTATAGACAGAGGCGGGCTGCAGGCCACTGCCCGGCCTAGGCTCTGGACGCCGGCCAGACGGACCAGTTCGAATCCCGCGGGCGGATGTCCAGCCGCTGCTAGCCGCTGCCCCGTCCAGATCGCGGGCCTTGTCGCTAAGGGCAGGGCCGGCCCCGCCAGGCCCCGCCAGGCCCCGCCAGACCGGGTCCTCTGCCCCTGTCAGTAGGCAAGACGTGCTGCCCCTCTCTGAGGCCGCCTCTGGATCCGCCACTGCTCTGTCGCTCATCACGGCGGCCCGCTTTTACGGTGTGCGCGTCTTGTTTCTCGCGGACTCGCCTCGGTTTACGAGTTTCCCGCCGCGGCGCTGTTTTCTCATGCTCGGCCAAATGGGACCGCAGAGACGGCCGCGTGGACAACGAGGACCCCGTCGAGGACCCCGACCAAGGCGGCTTCCGGCAGGCGACGAGCGACATATCGTTGGAGCAGGCTGCAGAATAATGACAAACATTTGGATGCAAACGACGGCGAGCACTTAATTTCGACCTCGCACTCGTTTCGCATCTCGCTCTTTCAGATTTGATACCACGTTACGATGGTTGTAGGAAAGTGAAGTGTTATGTGCCGGCCGCAATTCTTTCCTACGCGGCATTTGCATAAACAACCTGACCAAACGAGAACTCAAAAACACTGCGAAAAACAAGGTGGAAAAAAAGAACATTCCACCTAAGTTTATCTTGGCAAGGCAATGCTATCAGCCTCATCGGACACAGCAAAAACTTTCTGGAAAAAACGAAGCAAAACAAAAACCTTTGTTACACCACTCCATCCTATCTGGGTATCGTCTTTACTTTTAACCAGGAAGGGTGATTTCTGTTGCAACGCCAAAGCCAAACGATCAGGTAACGCCGAAGATGGCAGGAATGAGCACGACCAGCTTCATGCTTTCCACCTTTCTCTCTGCACACACACACACACACACACACAGAGAGAGAGAGGGAGAGAGAGAGAGAGAGAGAGAGAGAGAGAGAGAGAGAGAGAGAGAGAGAGAGAGAGAGAGAGAGAGAGAGAGAGAGAGAGAGAGAGAGAGAGACAGAGAGAGAGAGAGACGCCAGCTCTACCTGACCAAACCCAACCGGCGGTTAGTACCGCCAAGTGTCAGCGCGGAGCTTCCTTGTGTAATCGTCTGTCCAGCAAACACACAGACAGACAGACAGACACACACACACGCGCGCGCGCGCGCGCGCACGCACCACAAGCGCAGGGGCCGGGCCTGCATGTGCGCAAACACACATTGAGCGCGCAGTGAAATGGCCAACAAAGACATTCACCTCGGCTATCCTCACAATGTTCCCGGCCAAAAAGTGGCAGCCAGAGTCTCTTCGGCCGCTTCTTGACATGATCACTCGACACGAGCAGGGATGTTTTTGCCGTCCCTGTTGTGGCTGTTGTCGCTGCGAGCGCGCGGCCTCTAGGCCTGCGCAGGGCCGTCCTGGTGCAGGGGCCGCCAGGGCCGCCTGGGCCGCCGAGGCGCGTTGACCCCTTGCACCGCCTCGCACAGCACCAAGCCGAGGCGGAGGTACGGCTAGACCAAACCTGTTGGAGTGGCTGCACTGCGGCGCACTGCACCGCCTGCAGGCCTTCGGCCAGCAAAAGAGGTTGGCAGCACTGGCAGCGCCGCGCGCCAACGTCGCACTCCTGCCAACCGAACCGACCGAACCAACCGCCCCGACCCGCAACTGTGAATGAAAAGCCAATATAACGTGGCGTAAGCGCTGCGCGCGTTTGGCATACGGGCAAACGCAGCACTTTAATTCGGTTTCGGATTTTGTGTCGTGTGTGGCGTGCGCGTGAAAGTCGCCGTTCGCGCGATGTGGAACGCAAACCCTGCATGCGGGTAACCCTGCGAACAATTAAAAGGCAAACAGACGTCACCGGTGAAATCGATGTAACATCATTTCGGGAAATCGTCCCATCACGCACGCCTCAGTCGATACGGAATTGCGTGTCCAAGGAGCAGGGGCGTGCACAAGGCTCCCCCCCCCCCCTCTCACCCGAAGGACCACAAAAAGGCGCAAAAAGGTAGTTTTTGGCGTATAACCCCTGGAAGTTAGGCAAAGTCTCCCCCCCCCCAAAAAAAAGGTCCCACCGCCCCTCCCGAGCAGGCGAGCTGTGAACGCCCCTGCCTAGGAGGAGGGGATGGCTGGGGATGCCCAGTGATCAACAAGTTCCTTGCTAGAACTTTCAGCCGGGGTGCCGTTCCGAACGGCCGTCTCATCGCGCTGTCTCTCTCGCGCCCTTACGACGCCCCAAGTGTGACGGAGACAGCGACCAGAAAGTCTGAGACAGTCGCTGGGCCGGCCGACATGAAAGACGTAGAGCGTTCATACACACTTAATCACTGTGTGCGTTCTTGTGCATACGTAACGCACGAAATTAAACATGCACTAGTTGCGCACGAAATCGTGCGCAATATCGCACGATTTTATGCATACCCGCGCACTAAATCGTGCATGGTCACGTACAAATTCGTGCGTTACAACGCGCATGTTTAATTTCGTGCGCGGGCGCGCATGAAAACCTACATAGTAATTTAGTGTATACATAGTTGACGTGCTGTCGGTCGTGAATAAGCCCGACCGTCCCCGTTTGATGAGGAGATGGAGAGGCGCGGTGTCGCGCAGCGAGCCGATCCGCGCCGGAATCGATGCAACAGCGCTGCACTACTCGGGGAAAACCAGCAAGGCAGAGACGATGCACTGGTGACCGCCGTCCTGGCCGTCGTCCTGGCCGTGACGGCCGCCCGCAGACGACGTATCGATTATCTCGAAGCATCGATGAGGCCGATCCAAATGTTTCATGAGGCGGCGGTGATGGCGATTCGTGGTCGAGACTGGCGGCGCGGCATTGCGGCCTGGCGTGCCGGGAAATGGAACACGGGACTTATTAAAGGCGGCCCTCACAGCGGAAGCACCGGCACCGGCCATCCTCGACCGGCCAAACTTTGTTCATTCGTTCCAGCTAGAGCGGCCTTCCCTCGGGAAAATAATTGCCGTTGCCCGGCCACTGAGATACACGTATTGGAACGCACACATTCCCAAGCCCAATAGCGATTGAAAAGTATAAATTTGGTTGCTTGTAACGGCTAAAAGCCTCCTCCGCTGGCTTGGTTCCAAACACGGTGCGGCTCGTAGCTCGGTCATAGCCCCTCCATGCGAGCACTCCACCCAGAGAAGATTCATTGTACTAGCGACAAAAAATGATCACGATCGTTAACGTATGGGCACAACCATATAGACTAGCAGCAATTACATGGTTGGACCTCTACTGATAATCAATAACCGGTCATGCAAACCACACAGTCGTTGCCCCGTGGTTTTTCTTTAGGGTCGTCTCTACGTTTACGATCCTCCGATTGTTAGCACTATGCACCTCTCTGTGTATCCACATGCAGAGTGCACCAAACAGTTGCGAAAGTGACCACACCGCGCGCCGCCCTGGCCGGCCAGGCTGCCAGCTCTGCCTGGCTGCTGCTGGCGAGCCCTCGTGCGATATCATCCGAGCCAAGGCCCTCATGGAGCGCGCGTCACGCGGAGGTTAAAGGGAGGGGGATAACCTTATAAGCCGAAATTCGCGCGGCCGAACAACGACCGTCCTTCGCACCCGGGGCCATGATGGAGGCCGACTTCAACTTCGCCTGCAGGCCGATTCGAACCAGTGCCCCCGTCGCTCTGTCTCTCCCGCACCACTACGGGACGGCCCTCGAGTGCGAGAGAGACAGAGGGCACTGCAGCCTGCCACTCCGCGCAGCGCCGCGCTGCCCTTCGGGACATCCCACCGAGCGGCTGTCATGACACATGTGTAAATACCGAAAGGTCAAATGCAAACCAACGTCTGCTAGATACATCATGGGCAAAGAGCCCCCCCCCCTTCCCCTCCCCGGCTGCGGCTGCGGCCAACTAGTCTCCCCTTCACGCGCGCCGCACACGCAGCGACTCTCCCCACCAAAGTGCCCAAAGTGTTTCATCACCGAGTCAGTCAAGGAAGTGACGGCAGAATAACCCGCGGGTTGCATGGAGAGGCGCTGTGACCCCTGGCCGGCCGGAGGGTACTGCACTGCAAGAAAAATTGTAGATAGTACAACAAAAGTACAACAAAAACTGTACAATAAAAGTACAACAAGGATTGTAGAAAGTACAACGAGAATTGTACAAACCACAACGAGGCCTGGACTGCACAGCACTCCTCATGCCGGTTCCATTGTACTTTGTACAACAATTGTACAACAATTGTTGTACTTTGAAAGTACAATAAATTCCTGATAAAAAATTTGCCAGTAATTTGTGTACTTTCGTTGTGGTCTTTTCTTGCAGTGTGCCTGGCCGCAGGAGGCTGCTTCCGAACAGCGCTCTCGCTCGCTCTGTCTCTCTCGCACTCGTGAGGCGTTCCGCGGGGGTGCGAGAGGGACAGAGCGACGCGGAGCCCTGTTCGGAATCAATATAAGACTACAGGTCGTGCCCCGACCCTTCACGAACAGGCTCAAGGGCTCAGCGTGGAGCGTGGAGGAGGCAGGCTGTCCGAAACTTTGACAAGCACGCCTGGAAAGACAATCAGAAAAGAGCCCCGCGATCTGAGAAGTGGAGTGGTGCTCCGACGACGGCGGTGTTTGAGCACCCGTGACCTGCGGACTGAATCCACACGTCCCTCCCACTCGTGTCCTCACTGCAAATCGAAGGGCGGTAATATTTCCACCCTTTACAATGGTAGAAAAAAGTAAGGAAAAAGGACGGAACATGTCCGGTCAACAATTTGCCTGGACCGTCCGTACTTGCCAAGTACGGAACTTTCTGTACTTTTTTCCGCACCCGTTTACATGAGCTTATATGGAACAGGTACGGACCTTCCGTACTTTCGTCCGTACTTCCGTACTATATTCTTCTGTACACTTTCCGTACAAAAGTACAGAAATTTTTACAGTGTACTACCGGTATTAGTGTATTGGCGGTGTCCACGTTTTACCGCCAATACGATGGCGGAACAGAAATTACCGCCCTTATAGAACCGTTTGTACCGCCTTAGGAGAGCTTTACCGCCTTTTCTTGGCACACGGAGGAAACGCAATAGGCGGTAATCTTTTGTACCTCCTTTTACGCACCATCTAAATGGGGTGCGTTTGGCGGTAAACTTCGTACCGCCTTTTTCGTTTGGTTTGTAGGGTGCGTGATTGGCGGGCTCCAGATTTTACCGCCAATAGAAAGGCGGTACAGGTTTTACCGCCTTCGCCACACCATGTGTACCGCACGCTTAAAACCTTACGAAGTATTTTGAGCATACATAAAACAAACAAATTTACTTTGTTATACGAAGAAATAGTTCGTAAATAACGAAGTATTTTCTTTGCAAGCTTATGTAGGCTCAAAATACTTTGTTATAACAAACTTCTTTTCTTTGTAAGGCCTAAAATAGTTTGTAAGGTTTTCTCAGTGCGCCAATAGTTTTGAAGTGCTCTCAAAACCTGGCAAACTATATGCGACCCTACGAACACACTAAATTACTGTGTAGGTCTTTGTGCATACGTAACGTACGAAATTCAACATGCACTAGTTGCGCACAAAATTGTGCGCATTAACGCACGATTTTCTGCATACGCGCGCACTAAATCGTGCATTGTCACGTACAAATTCGTGCGTTACAAAGTGCATGTTTAATTTCGTGCGCGGGCGCGCATAAAAACCTACATAGTAATTTAGTGTGAAGAAGGTTTTAAGCGCAAGGGCCATCCCGTTTCGGTGCTGGAGGGAGACACAGCGCCGAGATGCGGCGCGCGGCATCAGCCTGCTGGGCCCCCCGTCGGTCCCGGTCGGTCCGTTCCGCACGTGCCCGTGAATGTGCGCGGCCCGCCCTGACTGCCCTGACCCTGTCCAGGCGCGGATCGAAGTGAGTCAGCTCGCGTCTCGCACGCTAGGAAAATGATAGTGACCCTGCAGAGGCCGACCGGAAACCCGACCCGCTTCAGTGTGAATTATTATTTGGCTGGACAGGTTCTGCTGTTCTTGGGGATGGTCGGGAACAAGGACAGAACACCGTGACGTTCACACGGCGGATCGTATTACTCTTCAGTCGCGAACTGCTTATGCAACCCAAGACGAGGTTCCTACCCCCTGCCCCCCCCCCTTTGCCGCCGGACCTAGCGCGCCCCTGCGAGCAAATATGGAAGCCGCTTTGTGTTTGCTGAGGGAAAAGAACAGGCGCGCACCTGATTCCGAACAGTGCTTTCGTTGCTCTGTCTCTCTCGCGCTCACCAGGCACCCCGTGAGGGTGCGAGAGAGACAGGGCGACTGATGTTGGGAATGAGTCTGCTCCGAGCTGGGCGCCGCCAAGTCGCCGTACACATCCATTCGACTGGCGATCCTGGCGGGGCCCGGCCGAACTAACATAAACATTCCTCTCTCCAGGTGGGTGTTGCTCCTGTCGTCAACTAGCCCGGGCGCTAGGCCGGGCACCGCCAGGCCGGGCCAGGGCCGGGCCGTGGTCGCCTCGGCGACAGCCCAAGACGCGGCGCCGCGCCGTGCCGCGCCGTGCCGCGCCACACGGCCAACGAGATCACGTGATCAGCGGATCACTTTGTTGGGGGGGAGCCTGCTTGCTGCTCGGAGATGTTGTTAGCGAGATCCGCGCGGCCAGCGCGGCGGCCAACTCCGCCACGCCCCGCACGGCACGACGCGCCGCGACGCGCACTACGCCTCTCCCTCTCAGCCAACCTCCGGGTCCTGGAGTCCTGGAGTCGGCCGGAGGAGTCCTGGAGCCGCTGGAGCGGAGGGCAAACTGGTTTCTGCCGGGCGTGGTTTGCACTGTAATATCTTACATCGGCGAGGCGGCTCGCGGTGAATGTGCCAGTGGCCGCGGCTGCCATGGTGGCGGCTAGGAGTTAGTGTATCCGCCGCGAGGGCCCCGACGATACTCCTGGCGCGGGGTCGGCGACTGGTACCGCGAGCGCCCCGACGATACTCCTGGCGCGGGGTCGGCGACTGGTACCGCCAGCGCCAGGCCGCGGTCCAAAGAACCTAACCATCGCCCTTGCCTGAGAGACTCTGGTCGGCATTGACAGTCGCGGGGTATCGACTCGACGGATCGATTCTTTTGACCGCGGCAGTGCATCGAGACATCGACCGGATGGAGGAGCGCCGCGCCGGCCAGCCTGACGGCCAGACCACTCCACATGCTAACAGGGAAAACGCCAAATAAATGATGGATGGGGACGCGAAGGCCCGTGCGACGCTACTAGCCGCCCTTGAGCGCTCCGAGCGCGTGCAGCTCGCGGCGCCGCGCAAAAGAATTATCGGTTTTATTGTGAAAATAATGCACGATGCGGAAGGAAGCGAGCAACCTGGGTGTGTATTCCGCCCACGCCCAGGATCTTTCCTCTCCTTTCCTTGCCGACATCCAATCTCTCACGACAACGCCCCGCACGCCCCACCCCGCCCCGCCCCACCGCGCCGGCGAGGCGGTGGCGGGCGAGGAGCTGGCCTTGGCTCGCGGCGCGCTCGGCCCGATATTCAAGGCCGGCCGTGTTCCGGTTCAAGAGCGCCGGGACGGAGACAAGGCCCGGCCGGTCCAGGACGCCCAGGACGCCGCGCAGGCGGAGTGGAAATGACGGAGTGAGTGGAGAGTGGCCGAAGGGCGTTGGTCATGTAGTGCGCGGGCCTTTTCCGGGGAAGGCGTGAGCATTGTGACAACGACTCTCGAGCTGCGCCTCGCCTGGCCGTCTGACAGTGTTGCCACATTGGGCAAAAATTCCGTCAATGTAACATAGTGTGTTGCCCACGTCAGCTTGCCTACTAGGCCCATAGCCCATAGACGTTGCCTCGCAGAGCAGGAAGCGCCTGGCGGGCAGGCAACGCCAAGGCTCTGCCCTGCGTCTGGTGGCCTACCCGCCCCTTGCTGGCGGTGCCGCCCGGGCCGAATCAACCTCACGGCATTTGATGCATGACTTGCACACCGGTCTGCAGGCTTTTTCCGCGCAGCCGTAATTCAATGCAGGGGATAATTTTGCCGAGCTGCGCGGGGCAGACTTAGCAGAGCGGAGCGCGCAGCAGGTTGTAAGCCGTGCGCCTTTCAGGCGGCCACCGGGTAACCTCTCACTGGGCCACGGCCAGCCCGTGGGGCCAGGCCCGGGTAGGGGTAGCTAGCTCCGCGGCGAGGAGACGCAAATGTTTGTCGGCGGGAACGGGCAGGCAGGCCGCACCCCGCGGAAGGCAAAGGAGCACGAGGATCCTGCAGGCAAGTGCGGATCCAGAGGGCAAAAGGACGATTGCCGAGCCCTAGATAGCCGCCTGAAAGGTAGGCAAAAGGCAAACTTTGCCCCTGTAAGTAGGCAAAAAGTGTTACGTTGCCCCTCCCCTTAGGCCGACTCTGGATCCGCCACTGCCTGCAGGACAGTTAAAAAGTTGTCGAACAGGACCAAACTTGCGCGCAGAGCGGCGTAGAGTGGGCGGCGCCGGCGAATAGCGTTGCCGCGCCGCCGCTGTTTTCGCCAAGTGGCGCTTCCCACTTAAAGAGATATTATTTTGTCCGTGCCTATAATTAAGTCGATGCGGAAACTAGAGACAAGCGATGAGTCGGTTGCGTTTTGGCGCAAACACCTCTCGCCCGGCTCTTCCTTTCCTGGACGAGAGCGGCGGCGGCACCTGCCTCCGTCTCGGCGGTCTCGGCGGCGTCACCACGCCCCGCATGGGCGTGGAAGGCCGCGGCAGGTTTTAGCTCCGTTTATAACGAATCGGCGGCGCGGCGGCGCGTTGTTAGCAGTGCCTTAGCAGTGCCTTAGCAGTGCGACACAAATGCCGAATGGCCGAATGCAGAATGAATCCAAGACTTCATCGGTCGATACGGAGGCCCAGTGGCAGCGCGGCAGTGCTTGGCAGTCCGCACGGCACTTTGACCTCTCCCCCGCCTCTCTCCCAGCAAGTCAACAGCCGCCTCATCCTTGGCTTTAGATTGGCGAGAGAGGATGCGTGTGTGAGCCGAGCCGAGCAGTCTGGACCAAGCCGAGACCTGGCGCGCCGAGCCGAGCCGAGGCACTCTGGCAGACGCAAAAGGCTCAATAGACTACAGGCTGCTGCACGGATAAATTCCTACCATGCTACAAAGAAAAATGGCGGCTTCGCAGGCTACGAAGGAAAGAAAAAGGAAAAATCCTTCGAAGTCTGTGTATAATTTTTCCTATCAAAATCGGTTATCTTGCAATTTCCTTCAAAGCCTGTGAAGAAGCCGTTTTCTTTCAAAGAACGCTCTTTCGGTAAGTGTGTGGCCGGGGGGCTGGCTGGGGCTGGCCTGGGCGTCCAGCAGCTTCACTCCGAACAGTGCTTCCGGCGCTCTGTCTCCCTCACGGCTCGTCCCATCGGGGTGCGAGAGAGACAGGGCGACGGAGGCTGCTGGCGGCGGCGCAGAGTGAACGACTCCATACTCCATGCGATCCAGCGGCCCCCGCCCCTCCCCCGCCCGCCCCTTTTTCTCTGCAGAGTAAAGTATCAAGGTAGTCCTGTCCTGACCTATCCCGAACACAATCCCGCACGGCGATCGCGTAGTGGCAGCACAGCACAGCAGACTGATTCCGAGAGTCGTTTTCGTGGCCCTGTCTCTCTCGCACTCATAGGACGTCCTGTATAGGTCCGAGAGAGACAGAGCGACGAAAACGACCCTCGGAATCAGTGCGCAACCGGCACGGCGTGGCGGTCGCCTCGTCGTCCGCGGACCTCTCCGGACCTCTCCGGACCTCTCCAGCCGAGCAGAGCCAAGGCCCCGTCCGCTTCGCCACTCGGGCAGGGCCGATACATTGTATTACTTTTATCCTCGCGTGCGTCGCGGTGCGTCGCGTCGCCAACGCGCGGAGAGCGAAAGGGTCCTCTTCGCGCGTCTCCCGAAAAGGACCCCTCACACGAACGGCCTGCGGTTTTTCGAGAGTCGTTCGACGAAGCCGGTCAGCGTCATCTCAAAACGGACAACTCTGACGAAGCACGGGCAAAATTTGGCCCATTTTAAGATCAAGTTGATGATCCTGTGACTTTATTTTGAGTTGCAAGTTTGCTCACTGTCGAACAGAAGAAAGACTTCCATGCTGCTCAGCATGCACTCGCACAGGCGACGCTCGCGCACACTGTACCACCTTGGCTCCGCCAAGCACGAAGCACCGCCCTGCCTTCCTAACCCAGCAGGGCTTGCCAGTCCAAGGTCGCCCGGCGCAGGAGGGATCGGATCGGTCCGAGCGAGGGAGAGAGAGACACAAAAAAAAAAGAGAGAGAGAGAGAGAGAGAGAGAGAGAGAGAGAGAGAGAGAGAGAGAGAGAGAGAGGGAGAGAGAGGCGAATCATGGAGACATGGACTGTGGACAAGGCTGAGAGAGGAGCCAGGCTACCCCATGTAAATTAGTGATAAACCAATTTCCTCCGCACGTCAAAGTCCCGGCCAGGCACGGCCAGGCACCGGAGGGACTCGAAGGGGTCTAGACGCCGGCGAAGCGACGCAGCGACGCCGGCATCGCGGCGAGCAGTGTGAACACAAGCCAGGTCAGGCCAGGCCAGAGATTGTTCAACATAACTGCGTGAGTCGTACAGCCTTGGCAAGGTCGCGCCGAGCACCGCGCCGTCCGAGCGATCCGCACTGCGCCGCGCCACGCCACGCCACGCCCGCTCACCTCGCCGCCGTGCGCCGCCACAACATCCCGGCCATTGTTTTTGTTGGTGGGGGAGGGGGGGGGGCGGATAGTGGAGCGAAACCTGTAATCCACCCCGCGTCGCTTCCCTCCGCCGTTCACCCTGTCCGCCCAGTCCGCCAGCGCGTTCCTCCTTCTCGGCGGTCTTGCTGCTGGCCGGCGCGGTGGCGTGCCTCGTCCGAGCGCAACATGCGGCGCGCTAAGTTCGCCGCGCCGGCCCAAGGTAGACGGGGTAGACGGGCTGGCTAAAGTGACCGGCGGCCGGGTGGGCTGGGCAGGGGGCTGGGCAGGGGGCTGGGCAGGGGGCTGGGCAGGGGGCTGGGCAGGGGGCTGGGCAGGGCGCTGGGCAGGTTGGGCTAGTCTGGTCGTTGCAAGCGTGCGTAAAAGGGGTAAATAATGACGTAGACGGGTTTTTCGAACGGAGACCGGTCACACGGCGATTAAAGGTAACATTGCCTTTTTCTAACGGAGACCGGTCGCATGCCGATTAACGGTAACACAAAGTATTAATAATTACAGGAATATACCTTTATTAAACTAAAGGTATCCTGAGGGGGAGGGGGCATTTCGAACGTTAAAAATTACCAACGGGATTCTTCACTTCGCTCAGCAATGATCCTGCTCGCCCAAGGGCCTTCTATAATCGAGGCGGCAAGTGCGCGGCTGCGCCGGCCTGCAGTCTGATTCCGGGCGTCGCTTTCGTCGCTGTTTCTCTCGCTCCTTTACGGGACGCCCCATGAACGCGAGAGAGACTGAGCGACGAAAACGACCTGGTCTGCTGAGAGATGGCAAGCCGGCGATATCATAACGACCTCAGCCCCCGCCGGCCCCCACGTCCACAGCGCAGTCGAGGATCCATGCTTCAAACAAAGCGGGGTCCAGCAGCAGGTTGATTTCTCGCTCTCTCTCTGTTGGGAATCGGCCTGCAGGGTCCGCGTTATGCGGAGGCCCAGGCCCAGAAAAGGAGACATACAGCAGACTTCAGAGGGGGGACCTTCTCCTAAGGAGCTTACCTTACAGACGACGAATGCGCCTTCCTAGCCTTCCAGTTTCGGCTGGACGGCTTTTCGAACTCGCGGGCTGTCAGGGAGGCTGATCGCTGGCTGAGCTCCAGTCCATATGCATTATGGGCCTACATTGGTGGCGACGGCATTGCGCCATGGACTGTGGACTGGCTTCGTGGGCTGCCATGTTCCTCTCGGGGTAACACTGCCTTCCTCCAGGATGCCCGCCGGACCTGCTGTTGTTGTTGATCCAAGGACGACGCCCTGCCCTGCCCGCCACAACAACAGGATGTCGACGCGCTGCACCGCGCGAGGAAAGCGTAGCGCCCCGGCAAACACGCAGACCAGACCAGCTCCACGGGGAAGACGTGCCCGTGTGGCCGCCACGTTGTGGATACAAAGTTGTGGCCACAGCAGAACGCCATAAGCGACCGTCCGTTTTGACTCCACCATTTCTGGGCTTTCATCCCAGGGTGATCCTAAAAACGGGAACGGGTTATCTCAGGACGTTTACATTCTTCAAACCAATGGTTTCACCGATAGCGTGCGGCTTTGGCGGCCGCTCGTTTTATGCACCCTTCAGCGCCTGTGAGGTAGGCCAGCGTCTCAGCACTGGTGTGTTGCGGGACGGGCCGGTGGCCTACCTCGCAGGCGCTCGCTGGTTATTATTTTTAAATTTCTTACGAGAGAGAATTTTGTTTTGGATTTTCCATTTAGACTTTATTTTATTTTATCGAGACGTCACAAAGAAAAGTACAGTAGATTGGACAAAATTAAGAACTGCTACTTTACCAGAGAGAGACAACAGCTATACAGACAGAGGGCCATTTCTGAATAGGAAAATAGCCAAGAACCACACCTATAATGGGATGAGACTAGAAACTTTAAATTAAAAATTAATAACAATAACAGCTTGGAATCCTTTAGTCCATGTGATCATGCTGAGCTTCACTCTCCCTCCATGTTACTTTCACAGCTTCAACAATAATTCGGTACCAGGACGACTTGGTAAAGAATACAATAGCGGAGACTGCTAAGAATGCCCATGATAGCCACAAGAAGTAGTCTGGTTCTTTCACAACAACACTGGGCACTGGGCCACTGAAGTCCGCAGATGTAACAGAAATTAACTCAACAGGTGGTATTGCTGAAAGAATAAATTTTTTATATTGATTGGTTCTGTGATAAAATATTTAACTAAGATATAAAAGTAACAAGTTTGGACTTACTTGTGAATTTTGTAATAAATGTAGAAAATCTCTCTAAATTGTAATCAGTCTCATTAAACTTCACAGCTGGTCTCCCATTGTGAAATAAAATAAAAGTAGGAACACCAACAACTCCATACTGCGTATTAAATCTAAAACAAACAAAGAAAAAATAATAGATAGAGATACATTAAAAGCGTTACATTAAAACAAAAAACTTCACAGCCAAAAATGACTTACACATGATATTTCATAGCATCAACAGCAACCATTCTTATGTTAGGAAATACCCTTGGAAGGGCATTGATATGAGGTGCTGCCATTGTACTGAATGGGCACCATCTAGCGAAAAAGTAAACTCCAAGACAGTCTGCCGAAACAGCTCTAGTGATGTTTGGATTTACTACAAGAAGACTCAGTAAACGTGTTGAGTTGACAAGCTGAAAAGAGAAGTTTTAGATGTAAGACGTGCAGAGATGTTGGAAGATTGGGCTTCTCTAATTTGTTGGTACATGGAGCACACTCGTTCATTGGAGTTCGCTCTGAAGATCTGAAAGGCTGTTAGGTTGCTCGCTACTTTAAGTTTACTCACCTCAACTTCTGGAGTAATATTTTCAGTTCTTGAGCAATTAATAAACACATGTGTAATGTTCTTTTGAACTGATGTTGAGTTGTCCTGCGATTCACTGGATTCTTCAATGTCTGGTGTTGCTAAACCTTCCACTTGAATTGGATTAGTTTCCAGTTCTGATGCAGAAGCTAGATCCTCCATTCCCTTAAAACAAAAGGGAAAAATGGGATGATGTACGTTGTATCTTTTCATCCAACCAAAAAAAAAAAAACTTTACTTGGAAGGAAAAATAGACTCAGTTTTTAAAACCATACCACTGCTATTTCCGGAGGGACACTGTCATCTGAAATACGTTGAGTATCATTCGACTGCACACCTGTAGAAGAAGTTGCTATCAGACATATGAATGCAAAGCACGTTGTCTTCATATAGATTTGATACTGAATATGTTAATCTTACCATAAATTAAAAGTAAAAACAATATAAGGCATCTATAAAACTCCATGACGTTGCTTCAAGTTTTAATTACAATGTTGAACTCTGTAAACAAAAAGAGACAAGTCTCAATAAAACTTTGAAAACTAGAAGATATAATGAGAAACTTTAAAGAAATCTTCTCATTCTCTGACATTTAAATTTTGAATGAAATACTTGAGAACTAATAGACAGTATGATAGCTGGTCTTAGTGGAATTTAGGTTAGGCCTTGTATGACACATACGAAATGAAGAAGTGTGTAAACGGAAAGTTTAATGTTCAGTACCGTTCAACACGTAAGCATTGCAATGCAATTCACTTGAGGAGAAGGAATCCATTAGCAGGAAGCAGCTGCGAAAAGGCGATTTAGTTTCATGGACAGACTGGCCGAAACTCTTTGTTGTCTTTTCTTTTGCCTTCTGCAGTAGCAGAAATTATGAGAAATTCGTCGTCCAGAATGTATAGTCCCCCTCCTTGTATAGTCAAAACTATAGGACTGAAGAGTCATCTTTGCTCTGTGTAGGATTTGTGAGGTAAGAACACCAAAATCAAAATAGGTGCTGCAGTAAAACAATAGTTTAATGACCATGAAATGCTGCAAAATGGTGTTTCCATCACTAGATTAGCAACTAAGTACACACTACCAATTACACAAAGATCTAAAATGTGAAGTCAATTAATTACAAATAAAGGACCTTTGATATAAATGAAACATTTGATTTGCATTTGTACAGTAAAATCACAGCATTCCCTAACATTTTCTTTTCTCTCTCTTTTTTATTAGAGACACAAAGTGAAAATACTTTGCTGTTACTTGTTCATAGACAAAGTGCCTGAATTGCCTCATGAGAAAAAAAAGAATGTTTCCTTAACATAATCTGTAATATAACAACATTTTAAAATCATACTTCCAATGAGTTAGTTCTGAGAAAAAGAACTTAAAAAAAAAAAATTCCTCTTCAGCACCGAAGCAGCTTTGGATGGCTCCAAAACACTCGGTACATACAGTGGAAGCCTCTTTTGTCGTATTTGATTTGGCTCCAGACCAAAGACCTTTCTTTTTGAAAAATCTGAAAGTAATAAATTTTACAGATTATCGACTAGACCCAGACTCCATTAGTAAAAGAGCTTTCCTCTGTATCTTAAACACAAAACAAACTCTTAAACATTTGTTCCAAAATCACTCAGTATAGTTCACAATGATTTGAGGACACGAGGCAGAACCCATTAAAATACAGGATCCAAAATGGCCAAGTGCAGGAATTTACTGGGATTAGACAAGTTATTTCCCAGACTAAGTTGAGTATATTCAAAGTTCCCACATAAATGTATACATCCACAAAAGAAACAACATAAGATTGAGTGATGGGATAGCACCCAAGCCTCAATAATGTTCAGCTATCCAAACATTATTCTGGAGTTTATAGTATAGCCGGCAAGCTCCTTGAAATGCAGTTAAAAAAGATTTCGAATAAAACTTAGTCTAATGTATACATTGGCATTTACATGGTATAAAACTGCAAATATTTGTTGAATACGATCAACAGCAAATTTAAGTTGCAGACCTCTGACCAAGTATCAAGCAGTGGCCAGCTAATTTGATCCCCATGTCCAGAGTAAATCATCTATCAGTCTTTTGAAGCAGATATAACAATACCAATTTATTTTTTATGGTGAGAAGTATATGTGCTATCAGTCAAATTGTACATGAATGATATAGTTTTGAACAAAGCTTTCCTTTACACACATCAAACAAAATGCAATTAATTGCTTAAGTGAAGGCCCATAGAACTTAGCACCTTTCCAAAGTTTGCTACTGACCATAACAGGAAACAAGCTCAAAGTAAACTACTTCTGAGAAGAATTTTAAAGCAATGAATGGTACACCTAAGTTTTTGATTCTTTTCCAAACACATTTTATCAAGTTTATAATTATCACAAAACATTGTAGCAAGAAAACAGCCATTAACACAACTTAACAAGTAGAAAACTGTTCCTAACTAAGCTAGTCAGATGCATTCTGTAACACAACAGTGTAGACATTCAGAAACTGAAACTTGTTATCATTCTCATCACAGGCAGAAAGATTATTCAAAGAGGCACTACAAGTCCACACACTAAAACTTAATCATGACTATAAATTAGTAAATTGTTTCTTTTTTTGTTGTTTTTCTTTCTTTTTAAATATAATTTAGTTCTAAGGAAAAATGAAAATCACAGTTTGATTCAAACAATAAATTAATATATAACATATGAATTGGTTGATGCTAAGTTTGATGACATTGCTTCTTCTAAATTACTGTCAAGCTTATGGTAACTGGCAGAGTTGGGGCGGCGCCTGCCAGTATTTCTACTTTTTTTACCTTCAACGGCCATTGCAATGATCTGGAAAATTTAAAATAAATTGTAAAAAATTGTTGGTGAGTTTTCTACTACTTCACCTCCACCACCATTATGAACAAGAACAAACCTTTCGTTTATTATGGTACACAAGGTACGAAAGGATACACAATCCTGATAAGGACATGAAGTAGGCAAAGAAATGAGAGTCCTCAGCCTCTTCAAAATTTCCCATCATTGAAGCCTGGGGTATTTTTTGTTGAGATGATTGTGAGGGAGCATTTGGTATTTTCTTCTCAATGGGTGGGGCTGAAAGTAAAAGTGATGTGACTTCAATAATTGATGATACAATTGGTACCATAATTCAATGCTTCATAAATTTTACCAACGAGCACACTTACGTTTCTCAGCAGCATCTCTGTTGGCTTCAAGAGCTCCATTATTCATAGATTCATCATCTAACAAGAAGAGGAAAAATGTCAGATCATGTTGAGAGTCTATCAATTGTAGTTTACAATGATAATGAAAGAAACAAACCTTCTCCGTCAAATTGTTCTTTATTTACTGCATCATCTTGGGCATCATTGTCCTCTGTTTGTGGTGGAATTTCATCTGCCTCATTCCTGTTCAGATTGCCATCTCCCTTCAAGTCTTCAATGTGTTCTTCTGATTTCAGGGCCAAATTAGGGCTCTCGAGCTCTGTCCTGGGTGTATCGTTGCCACTTGTCTTTTCATTTTCACTTGTCTCCGCAGGTAGAACAGGTATGTTCTCATTCGTTTCTCCTGGCAAGGCCTTCTTGGCTGTTCCTTTGATATTACCATTTTTGGAAGGACTGGTAGCAGGTAACTTGGGATCTGGATCTACACCTTGTGCAGCTTGCACAGGTTGCACAGGTTGTACAGGTTGTACAGCTTGAGCAGCTTCTACAGCATGAAGTGCAACTGGGTTGGCGGGCTGATTCCTCATGGAAGATTGGGATTCAGATGGCTTTGAGTTGGATGCTATTGGTGAGGGAAATATAATGAAAACAACTTTAAAAGTATCTGAACCAAGTACAAATTTAAGAGAGGATGCATTATTCATAGACCCTCACTCACACTCACCTGCATCTGTATTGGAGGCCATATGAGGTTCTTCAGGAGTACCTTGGGCGTTGGCTCTCTGACTGGTCTGAGAAACAGCTGGTGCCTGAGACTCGTCAAGCACTGGCAGTTTTAGATTTCTTCCGTGTGTTTTAGCACCCTTGGTATCTACCAGATTTTCTTCCCTATCTTTCATCGATCCACCTGAAAATAATGAGAAATATTTTAGATCCACCAAAAACTCAAAATTTGTCACAAATAGCTCCAATAAAATTACCTTGGTTGTTAAATTTTGTTTGAAGTTCGATTGCAGCATGAATTTGCTGATGCGCAAACTGTATGGATTTACAGATTGGCTCTCTCTGAGCGGTCTCTTTGTCCCCCATTCCAACACAAATGGCAGCACAGAAACCCTGTTTCTGTTTAATTCTATCGTACACAAGCTTGGCAGGTGGGTACTTTGCATCAGGATCAATTACATTCATTTCCTTACAGAATGTATCATCACCATAATCACTAACAGTCATCATTGATTGCAGAGCATCATTCAAAGCGATAGAAACACGTTCCCCAAATTCAAGATTTCCCTTCGTAATATGACACAATCGCTCTGTCGAGTCCAACAGGGCGACACAGAGGAAATAATCAATGTTTTTACTGAGGTCGTCAGGAACCTGCTGCGACGACAGTGACATTTTAGAGCATTTGTCAGGAATTTGAAGGTTAGCAGGAGGGAACGTTAGCGGACTTCCTCCTGCGCTGGTAAACTTGCATCGTTCCTTAATAATTTTCTCTACGATCGTTGACTCTGAAGTTGTTTGAGGCAAAGCTGACTTTCCATTCACAGCAGAAAGTAAATATAATCCAATCAAGAACTTTGTCAACATTGCGACGTGCCTGACGTATCTTGAGGTTAAGTCAGTCATCACTTGTCCGTCCGCAGGCACCGCACGCGTACACGAAGGTGCCTCAATGAAAGACTATATTCGAGATAAGTACTCTCAATTTCACTATAGAAGCATAGAATTCACCGAGTATTTCCAGAGAAAGACTGAAAATTCACCAAAACAAACGACTTTTACGTTGTCAGATCGAGCTCGACTTGGGTCGGTCGGGGAGGGGGAGAAGAATTTTTAGGCTCGATCTCGAAACCTCGAAACAAACTCGAGTATCGATAGGTACCGAAGACAACAAATATCAAACCATGAACCTTGAATGAAATAAAATAAATTTCAATACAAAATTTTCAGAAAAGACCACAATGAGATTGGTGTTCATGAATTCTTGAATGGATATTGTATGGGAGCTGTCTACATGCTCAGCACCTGTGCACTTTGTGACATTTCTCCAAAAAGCATAAGCAGACACTTGCCGTCTTTGAATCTTTGAATTCATAGAATGCTGTACTTTTACGTTTACAGACAAAGGGGTAAAGAAGACAATTAAGTACTGAGAGCAATTTGTATTTTCATAGAGGTACAGAAAAATAGAGCTTGGTGTGGTCAACTGATGTTGCACGAAGTTGGAAGATGGCTTGGTTGACAGTTGCTTTCAGGTTTCGAAGAGCTGAAACAGTCGAAGAAATTGGTAAGCACATAAAGCACGAAATAAACAAGAAATGCCTCTGCATGTGACAACCCTTTGACATTTCGCTTAAGATAAAGACAGCACTAATATCAAATGTCATCCTTGATTAGAAGTAGACAACTGCTTTGAGTAGTATGATACTTAAGGGATACGAATATAGAGAATGCTAGCGATCGGCAATGGATAGAGTAAGACAGAATCAAATCGTAACTTACCAAGCAGTCTACTTGGACCTTGCCCTCATCTTTCTCCTCTTCCGCTTTAGCCTGCGCATACGCTTCTTCCTCCACTGAAACGATGGAAACAGAAGAATGTAAATCAACAGCACAATAGAAGTTCTATCCACACCTCGAAGCAATGAACCGACAATCTTCAAGGTACTGTTCTGGGCCAGACGGAGTACCCCACAGACCGTGTGTCACGGCCTCGATAAGTGAAATAATAAAATACCAACGCGTTGGGGCCGCCAACAACTCAAAGACCAGCATCAACACGTTGCACCCGACATTCGCACACGGCATGGTGCAGCACACTCAGAGAGGTTAGAGTTTACTCCAACTTCAAGAAATTCGACCGGTTGAGCGGATTTCATCTTCCAACTGGTGCTACATGTTGAAATAGGAAGTGGGGAGACATACCTTAGCTCTCATGATGAGTACACGACGGACTACACGCTTTGGGGCGGTTGGTGCTTGTGGCACATGTACTCAGTCGAGTCGGATGTTTGGCCGGAAGGCCTGCCCAGGCCTGCTCCTGCTGAACCGGAAACCGGCGAAAAACAAGAGACGCGAGGAGAGAAGAAAAGTAGGAAGTCACAAGTCGCTTGCGCGCCCGCGCTAAGGCGGCCATGTTTGAATTGCCTCGCGAACCAGCGACCATTGAAACGGCTGCTGCGGTGGGAAGGTTTTCACATACTTACCCAAGTGGAATATGAGACTAAGTACTATATCTTGTTCCTTGGTCGATAGAGTGCCCATGGAAAAAAAGTTCATTGATAAAAGTGGCACCATCTATGAATCACGAATTCCCTACTGGAAAAACGATGGAACTATTGCTGAAGTGATAAAATCATTTCCCATAATTTTACATAGAGAGTCACCATGGCTGTCGAGTATTACTTCGAGGGACAAAACTGGTTTTACCGAAAAATTTTTCGCTTCGATTTTTCAGTTAGAGAACTCATGCACGCGCGCTTCCATTCGGCTCTGTGTACCCATAGGTTCATCTCATCATTGAGTCGGTGGGCATCGCGGCCACACCATGGGCAAGCCTTGGCTGTTTGGCGGGGAGGGGCGGAGCGCGGGGCGCGGCGGGGACATTCCCCCGCCACGACGCGAGCCGCGTGCTGAGGTCGCCTCGCCCCGCCATGCCCACCACCACACGAGCCACTTGCAAATTCGCGAAATCGACCTCCTCGGCGGTGCTGTTCTCCTGGCAGCACACCGAGCCAAACCGGCGGTGGTCGAATTTCGCAAACCGACGGGGACGCGAGGGACGGTGCTGATACGACGTCGCCGCGGAGGGTGGGGGATCTAAGGGTGCGGGTGGGGGCTGTGGGAGTGGGGGCTGGACAGGGAGAAGGGATGCCCCAAGGCGGGGAGGGGCTGGTGGGGGTGGAGAAGCAGGGCAGTTCAGCTGCTCGCGATCTTCACCGCCACCGGGCACTATGGACACTTGACTCAGGACTAGGAGCCGTCTCCTCCGACGCGGAGGTGCTGGGCCACGGGGACACCGCACCCCGTGCTGCAGACCACGTCAAGTATTGGCGCCACCTGTTATCGGCCATCGCGGAGACATGACTTCATCACCGCATTGACTCGGTCGATGGGTCTCGCTCTTCGAGCCAGGTCCCAGCAAACGCACCGCGACCCCGCCCGCTCAGCCCG